>PVIR01005819.1:0-69749 GCA_004026965.1 Petromus typicus
AGGAAATTACTGTAACGTTCTAGGAGAGTTCACTTAATGACTTAACCAGGACAGAAACTGTAGAGATGGAAAGAAAAGACAGATCTGTGATGTTTTTGGAGTCAGGTCCTACAGGTCAAAGTTACAGGACAGAAAGAACAAGGGCAAGGTCTTGGTTTTCTATTTGAGCAATCCAGTAGGACCTGTCATTTACCAATACTGGCCCAGATAGGTATGGAAGTGGGAGGAGATATAACTGGAATCAAAGCTTTGTTCTGAACATTTAACTCTGACACAATGATTAAAAACTCAAGCGGTTGCTAATGTGAACGGTAAGGAACTAGCTATACTCCAGGTGTTCAGATGAGAAGGTGGGCCTGGGAACTCTCAGCATGAAGTATGTGAAGGCACGGTATAAGTGAGACTATCTAGAAAAGGGTATAGACGGCAAAAAAGGAGAGGACTAGAAACAAGCCTCTGGGTACTCTGACATTCAAAAGAGTGATGTGAGGGAGAAATGACACCGTTTATGTGAAATGCTTATGAGAACCTGACACATGTGATCATTTTTAGTTTAAAAAGATGTTTCTATACACTTCCTTGCTAGCTATGATCCAAGCCACTGGGTTTTCAGAAACAGCATGCATTTCTCCTCTCTTTTTAAATTTAACATCTTCCTATCCTAATATAGTTTCCTAGGATGACAAAAGATTTTACATACATCAGTAAATTTACCTAAACTAATATAAAAATCTGACAGTATCCAGGTGTTTCTATCTGGATTTTAAGAAAATTTTTAAGAAATGAAACTGTGACAAATGGTAATCTCTGTGAAAATAACATGCCATCATTAACCCAAGGCCTGCAGCCTTGGTGCCCTTACCCACTAAGAACATGGATGCGCTCTGTGTTGTACTTCAGCGGTGTCAGTTCGCAGCGCAGAACCTGAAGTGCCTCCAGGACCTTGCCGTCCTCCAGGTACTCCAGATACTTCTGTTGCAGCAGCAAAAACTTCATCCTCTGACATGACAGAAAGCAGCAGTCAGGGGAAAAAAGTTGATGGTAGTTCAGAAAATGTTTGTGCCTAAACAGAACAGTAGAAACCATTCTACTATGCCCTTTGAAAATAATTTATAAAGCTTCAAGATCACTAAAAATATTTTGATGTAAAATAATAGATTAAATGTGACTTTGCTTAATTCTACATCCTAATAAAACTCAGAATCAGTCAAGATCATTAGTGACTAAAGCATCAAAATACAGCAAAAAGTGGAATTTTGTTCTCAAAATATTCTCCTAGAATTTTCTTTATGAACATTTAGAACTATTCCAAGCATCTCAAAATTGTCTTTAAAAAATACACGAAAAGCATTTATTACAGTGGAATGTGGATGCACAGAGAAATGAGGCACGTCCAGATGTTTTCAAAGTTATCTTTTACAGCGGAGCATTAAGAGGTTTTATGCAGTACTTTTTGGAAAGATTGGAGAAAAACTCATTAATGGGAGAATCACTTAAAAGCCGTACTGTACAGGCTAGGGGTGTAGCTCAGTGGTGGAGCACTTGCCCAGCATATGTGAGATCCAGAACCACAAACAAAACAAAAAACAAAACCATCAACAAAAAACCCCAAACCCAAACAAAAAAGCCACGACATGAAGAGGGACTAAACAGACTAGAAGGCAGAACTAGACTCCTGGGTAGAAAGATAAAGTGCCACATTTTAGCTTATCCAGAGTAACAGGAGCCATCTAACAGACAGTCTTGAGGCCAGTGTTCACTCCCTGACTACTGTGGGCAGAGTGTAAGCTCATCTCTTTTAGATGGTTGTGAAGGTACGCATACAAGACAGAAATGGGCCAAAGTGTCTTGGCAAAGGCTCAATGCTTCAGTGTGTATATTTCCAACAAACTGATCACTTATATGTTTAACCACAAAGCAGTTATTATCAGCTCATATTCCCCACAAGTAGAAACCAGTCTGTTTTATTGTGAAGTACTTTCATACTTAGTTTTTTCCTGAAATGACCTGGCTTTAATATTTGTTAACACTGTTTTATCATCATCCTTTTTTTTGACAGTACCTGGGGTCAAACTCATAACCTTGTGCTTGCAGGGGTGACACCACTGAGTTAAATCCCCAGCCCTATCATTGTTCTTTTCAACTGAAAGTGATCACAGTCTTGGCTTTTTACAAGGAAAAAGTGATGTAAACATAACTTGAATTTCTTTTAAACCTTTAAGGTCACTGGTTGGAGGGATACTTTCATCAAATGTGCCAGTTATGCTACAGCAAGCCAAGTGATATAGGTAGAAAAGTTAGGCAAGAAACACTAACCATATTTACAGACTGATGCTGAAGCATACAGTGGTAAGAATCTCAAGTACATTGAAAAGAAAAACCTAAATTACAGTGTTTATCTATAAAGATGCTTACTTTAAAATCATTAAAAATCTTACGCTGCTGTTATGTCAGAACACAGTAAATACCATGCATTTACAGAATTAAGAGTATAATGAGCTGCTTTACAGTTTTCTGTTAAGCATTTAGAAGAAAGGCATAAATTACACACTTTAAACTCATGTAAGTTAGGCAGACATTTATGTACTTTTTGTAAGTTACATCATTCATGTTTGATAATAATTTATAAAATTCAGAGATGAACTCCAGCAACTCTAGGAAAATCACACCTACTAAATTTTATACTAAGATTGATTCAAGAATGTTTCAGAAACAGACTCATCACTAAGATGCCTTGAGAAGTATGCTGCTGTCCATGTACCCTGAAGTTAACCTTAACATGTCAAATAAAAAATTACCCCAAAATTCATCAGATGACAAAAAGCAAAAAACTGAACAAAAGATCTTTTTTTTTCTTCTTTTTTTTTAAGGTTTTTTGAAACAGGGTCTCACTTTGTGGTTCAGGCTGGCCCTCAGCTCAGCCTCAAACTCACATCACAGCAATCCTCCTGCCTGTGACTCCTGAGTGCTGGGATTACAGGCATGAGCCACTACGCCTGGCACTGTGGTATGTGGTACTGGTTGCTGCTGGGCATGAGTCTCCACGCCCAGTATTGTTATGTGGTTACCGGGGATCGAACCCAGGTCTTTGCGCTTGCAAGACAGGAGCCTGCAAGACAGGAGCCGGAACCACTGAGCTAACTCCCCAGAGCAAACAAAAGATCTTTTTAAAAAAGCACTTTTTGTGTGAAGTTTTTCTGTTCTCACCGTTTTATCTTCTGCAAAGAATTCAACTCTTTACAAAATGAAGAGCTCATACATTTCCATAATCGATACTATGCCAAAAGTTTCACTTAACTCGGTGTATACTTTTTATTCAAACTTGAATCAGATCTAGTTGCAGAATTCTCGCATTTAAATACCACATGGAACTGGCCATCGTGTGATTTAATTTCTTCACTAAATTTTCTTGGCAACAGAATTATGGAATTAAAAAAAACCAAAACCTCAGGGCAAGTCATTTTCGTATTTGTTAATCATAAGGGCCAATCCTTTCCCCATTCCAATGTGTATAGGGCAGGCAGTGCTCTAAGTGCTATCTCCTCCTTATTTTCCCACCAAGATCTGGAGAGAACAAGCCACTCACATTCTACAGGGCAGAAGCAGGACAGAAGGGAGGAAGGCCGACTAAAGCCTTGAGACACCAATATAAACACACATTTCTGTACATACAAGAAATGGTATAAAAGCAGCACATCATTTCTCTATGAGTCAATTCATCCAGGTTAAGATAGACTACCCCCAGAAAGATAATGAAACTTATTACTGTGCATGACAACAGGCTCTTAGCCAAACACAGCTAGAGATCTGGTTCAGAGATAAAAATGAATCAGTTCACAGCCGGGCGTGGTGGCTCATGCCTATAATCCCAGCACTGGGGAGGCAGAAGCAGGATGATTGCTGTGAATTCAAGGATATCCTGGGCCACACAGTGAGTTCAGGGCGAGTGTGAACTACAAAGCAAGATCATGTCTCAAAAAAGAAGTTCACAAATATCAAGGAGTAAAACTATGTTTTATCTCTAAAAACTTAAAAAATAGAATCTCAAAAATTCACAAATGATATTAACTATTTATGGGGAAGGCTTTAAAAAATCAAGCAAAACTAAAGCTTGCTTAGATGGGAGCAGAACTTTTTTTTTTTTTAGGTTTTTGGAGACAGGGTCTCGCTTTGTAGTTCAGGCTGGCCCTGAGCTCAGCCTCAAACTCACATCACAGTCCTCCTGCCTCTGCCTCCCGAGTGCTGGGATTACAGGCGTGAGCCACCACGCCCGGCACTGTGGTATGTGGTACTGGTTGCTGCTGGGGTGAGTCTCCACACCCAGTGTTGTATGTGGTTACCGGGGATCGAAACCAGGTCCTTGAGCTTGCGAGACAGGCGCCGGAACCACTGAGCTAACTCCCCGGCCCCAGAACTTTTTTTTTTTTTTTTAAAGAACACGGGGTGTGGGTGACAGACAAAAGAAAGGTGAAGAACTGCATCTCTCCTTTTATCTTTTCTCACTTTCAGTTAGACCACCATGAGATTACCTCTGGCTTCTAGTGAGTTTTTATACATTTTTGGACCCAGCAATATTTCTCTTCTGCTTAAACATCTAATAAAAACTTACAGTTGATACGTTACTATAATAGCTTGAATGACAGCTTCACACTGCAAACTGCCGCCACTTCCCTCACCTCCCCAGGGTTTAGACTACTTTCTTTTCTCTCAAGATTGATCTTACCCAGGGCCTTCTTTAGCAAGATTCTACCTCTGAGCCACAGCCCCAAACTCTCAGACTGAATTTTAATGTGGAAGAAAAAGTCATAAATTACAACAGAGAAAGTCAAGTTATGGCGGGCAGCCCCCACCTCACTTGGTAGTGGTTCTAACTCTAGAACAAGCTTATAAAACAAGTTGTTTCAATTTAATGATCCAAAGGAAAGGGAAATGCATTACATTTAAAGGTAGCTCTTAAAACTTCTATTTTACTTTAATGATTCATGAGTTCGGCTTGCACAAAGCCCAGAGAAACTTCTGCTATTCCTAGTATCACTTGATACTATTTAAAAATGGGAAGGAGAGGGCAAGGTGGTGAAAGGGACTAGACCAGGTCAATAAAACACTCAGGTTTAAAAAATAAAAGTACAATTTTAGTCTAGGCTAAGATAGCAAATGAACCTGAGTATACAGCTAAAATAATTATGTTTTAAAAACCCCAATTGTTGTCTTCTAAGGTATTATTACAAACAAGATTATATTTGTATCAGAAGTGGAAGGGAGTAAATGTAAACATATTTAGAAAGGTGAAAAGAACTTTTAAAAAAGCTGAACTGAATCTTTAAAAGAAACTGATTTGCCAATACTTCAAACGAGATAAAAGTCAGAACCCCTTTCTTTGCATAAATACCTAAACAGTTTGATGGTGTGAGGCTCAGCCAGGGACTTAATCTTCATCTTTTATTAGATCTTAGAATGTTCTACAGACTGACCAGGCTGTAAAAAGAAAGGATTCCTCCTTATTATCTACAACTACCTACCTTCAGTTTACATGCTGCTTTAATTTTAATTTACCTGAAGCTCATTTTTAAAAGTTGTGTTTTGTATAGAATTTATACTGAAATTTGAAAACTTTTCCGTAGTAAGTTTTTAAAGAAAAAACCACCAGGCTCTATTAAGTTTGCAGACAAAGGTAGGAAAGATTAACGTCTGACCCAAGAACGAACACACACACACACCACACCAAAATGTTGACAGTCATTTACTGTTTAACAAATAGCTTGGTTTCCCTACTTCACTTCCTATTCGCCTTCTTTCCCTCCCCCACCAGACAGGAAACTGCTTCTGACAAGAAATGAATCAGCTAGAAGTTAAAAAGCCAGCAGCCAGCAGCTGATTCTTCATGGTTTCTGACCACCAGCAGTTGGAAAAAAACACACCCCTCCTTTTCCTCACCAACATCTGGAAAACCAAAGCCCATCAGTACAAAAAGATTCATCAAGATTTGTGAAGAAGGCCGACTGGTTAAACTGTCAAACTGATCTTGTCAGGGAAACAAGGCAGGTATGCAGGACTCAATGGTCAAATCTGCATACTCTCCCAGAGTGACACAGGTGATAAACACTTCGACACTGTCAAGCCACACAGCTTGGAACGCAAGAATGGAGAATGGTGAGCACCAACTGGCGTTGGTTTGAATTAACTACAACTCCCAAAGACGGAAGAGGATAATTAATGTACCAGCTCATTCAGGCTGTCTGGGTATATGACATCTGAACATTTGCTCTTCAACAGTACACTTAGTATTTTGAGCAATACAAAAATATAACTCATTATTTACAAGTATAAAACACTGTTAATAGCACTAAAACAGGAATACCTTTCAATATAATTTCTGTAGAGCTTAACTTATAAATTAGGGTCACATGACATATTTACTAAATATGATCTTAAAACTATAAAACATACTTTAAAACAACTCTACATTAAAAATTTAATTATATAAAACTTAACTACTTTTAGCCTTATCTTCTAAAGAGGTGGATGCCTACAGTTATTAACAGCCTATTAAGTTAAGCATAAATGTGAAACTAAGAACAAAAGTGTATTTACCACAATTATTCCCAACAACGTTTGAGAGATTTCAAGTGCGCCTCTTACCACAATAGCATGAGGAGAATGCACTAAAGGCTTTAGTTCATTCAGGTCATTTTCTGCCTGCAAAAATTGGTATAAAAGAAAAACAGAAATGTCACAAAATGCACATGCAACATATAATTTTAGCAGCAGTCACACAGTTCTATATGCCCTACTTTACCTTATCCCAGTCTCCTTCCATGACATGATTTCGGAATTTGGTGGCAGAAGGATGTTCTAAACGACATCCTGACTCTTGCATGAGGAGATCAACAGTCTGGCTGCAGGAGAGATATAGTGTAAAAAAGACCCGACCAACTTTCCAAGTAAACTAATGTCTATCAAAACAGCTGCCAAGTTTTTAAACTAACCTCATGATGAAGAGAAAAAAATGACTTTAATTTACTTTAAATAAATTTGACTTAAGTGTCAACTACATTTATTCCTAGTTGTTAAAAAACCTTTCCCTTAAACCAGAATCAAATTTCTTCCTATTTTTGTTATTCAATGTCTCAAGAATTTAACGAAGTATAAAATTTCCAAAAATGTGTCTAATTGGTCAAATAAATGGAAAAAAAGCCAAAAAACAAAAATCCTTTCTATGTCACTACACTTGGAAAGGTAAATCTGTAAGAACACCAAAGTGACATATGACCTGTCAGGTACAGCCTGTTGTCCAGATACATTTGCACAAGTTCTATTAGGTCAATCTTTAAAATTAAAATAAATTTAGCATCAAAAACCGTTTCCTTTCTCTCTCTAAAAATAGCAAATTTACTAAGGTGTAGGTTCCAGTCACGAGTTATTTCCTCCTAAGCTGTCAGCTTGCTTCTCCTCTCAACAACATGTTCTGTTAGCATTTACAAAATCTGCTTTCTTCCTAATCCTTTTCAGAGAATAAAGTGAATCTCCCTACCACATTCTCTTTGAGAGCTTGAAAAAGATTTAACAAATGCGGTTCTTTCTACCAGATATTTTGATACCTAAGAACCTTCGTTTAGCAGGTTTGTATGTCGGGTTTAACTATTTTCTCGGCTAAATATCTGCCAGAGAAGCAACTTACTTACTGAGGTCTTTCGTACTTCCCAGCAAATTCATAAATACGACACTGTACAATGGCCGGCCTAGAAGCTAGGGAACTTTCGCATGATTCTCTCTGCTTCACTTCATCCCGGGTCTAGCTCCTCCACCCGGCTCCCCAATCCTACCTTTCACCCTTTCGTTTTTCTTTGTGTGTGTACAAAACAGTGGTTTGGGGCCAAAGCGGATGTCTATCTTCACTCCATGATAGCTACACAAAGCCATTTAAACTGTATTTGAAAACAAATGATTCACCGGATCAGAAGTCCCTGTTTCAGAAGCAATCATCTTGACGGTTTTAAACTGGGACTGCAGCCTACTTAGTCCGAGGCCTCCCGCACACAGGGCATCCCACTTCATTATCCCGTCAGACGCACTCAGCCGCCCTCCCAAAGCGCCCGGCCCCGCGTCCCCACAAACACTTGTAGGTGGCTGCCTCTGCTGATTGGTGGTTTGCCTGGGTTGTTGTCACGGCTGGGGGTGGGGAGGTGTCCCACAAAGATGTCTCCGAGACACTCGAAAAACAAATCCTCCGAGGGTTAATACTACCCCTGGCTCGGGCCCTCCCCTCACCCCTGGACACTAGCGTCCGTCTTCACGAAAGGACAATCAGGTCTTGAGGTGCTCGGGTCGGGCAGGGGGCTCTCATTTCAGTCCCCTCGGTCCCCCCCCACCTCGGCCTGTAGACGACACCTACTTGAGTCCCAAGCCGTTCAGGTGCTGCCCGATGAGTCGGATGACGTCCTCGTCCGACTGCGACAGCCGCTTCTTCTTCTTCAGGCCGCTGCCCAGCTCGGGGGCGGCCAGGGAGGCGGCGGCGGGCGCCGGGGCGGCGGCAGCCCCGCCGGGAACCCCGTGGTGGCCGGCGGCGCTGCCATTGTTGGCGGCGGCGGGCCCGGGCGGCGGCAGCCCGTTGGCGTGGGCCAGCTCGGCCGCTGCCTCGCCGTTGTGCGCCGCTGGGCAGGCGAGCTCGGGGCCCGGGCCCGCGCCGCCGCCGCCCGCGCCGTTGGCCTGCATGACGCCGCCGCCGAGCGGCCCCGCCACCTCCACCTCCGCCGCGGGCGGCGGGCGCGGGCCTGCGCGGCCGGCCGGGGCCCCGGGCTCTCCTACCCCCTCCGCCGCCGAGGCGCGGGGCTTCTTCCGCGGGGGCGGGGAGGCTCCGCCGGCGTCCGAGTCGGAGGAGGAGGAAGCGGAGGCCAGAGTTTCCTCGCCGAGAGAGGCCGTGGTGGGCGGCCGGCGGGGCGCGGCGGGGGTCGGGCGGGCGCGGGCCGGGGCGCGCTGGGCGCGGGGGCCCGGGCCCTGCCCCCTCCGCGGCGCGGGCGCGGGCGCGGGCCGAGCGGGGCGGCGGGGCGCGGGGAGCGGCCGCCTGTGTGCTCGGGTCGCCGCGCCGCTCCGGTGTTGATTCCTCCCCAGCTGCTGCCTAATGGAGTCCGGCGCGCGCGTCACCGGAAATGCCTGCACTGCGCTCGCCCACTTCCGGCGGCAGGTGCGGCGCTGTCAGCGCGTTCGGCCGCCGCTTCCCCTGGCCGCGGAGTTTTCCGCCGGCCCGGCCCTGTCCACTCCGCGGGCCCCGGCTCCGCCCAGCCCGGATTCCGGCGGCTCCCTGTCCAGCCTTGCCCGGCGGTCTCCTGGTTTCGGCCCGCCCCCAGCTCCGGCCCGGCCCGGACCCGACCCGACCCCGCCGGGCCCGCCTGCTCCAGGTTCCGGCCCGCGCAGGTTCCGCCCCGGTCGGGTTGCCGGCGGGGCTGCCCGAGGCCTGGAGAAGAGGCTGCGGCCTGCGTGGGTCAAGGCCGCCCGGGCTCGTTGCCCGCGAACCCTACCCATGTCGGCAGCCACGGCCTGTGTCGACCCAGCCTCGAAACTTGGGCAACCTGTGACCAGTTTGGGTAAATCGGGACCGCAGCGCAGACCGCTTTGCGCGCGTGTGTGTGGTGGGGCCCGTGGGCTGGAGGCGGACTGTGTTCGCTCAGGAGTTCGAGTTTGTGTTGGAGTGGGGGTGGTGGGAAATTGACCCTGGGCTTTGGCCTCAAACCTTATCCCAGTCTACCCCGCATAAATATATTTTATTATTTTGAGACAGGGTGTCGCCCACGCTGAGTTCCAGCTTTTGATTCTCCTCCCTAACCTCTAAGAATGCTGTAAATACTAGAGTGCTCCATTGGTACAAGCTGAAGAAATCTTTCTCTAAAGTAGTTAACCTCTAGAAGAAAACATTCCAGTAATACACGTGTGTATTACAAAAACTACAAAATTAATAACTCACTAACCTTGAGTCTTTTGAAGACCTTTTTAAGTCTAGAAATGTACAGTAAATGATGCTGATGAGAAATAAAAGACTCTGTGCCCAGTCCTGGCTGTTTGTGAAGCTGAGGCAGGAGAATCAAAAGTTTGAGGCCGGTCTGGGCAATTTGGAGAGAGTCCGATTCAGAATCTAAAAGGGCTAGGTGGAAATGCAGTGCAGTGCTAGAGCATTCGTCTCGCACGTGAGAGGCCATGCTTGGGTTCCATAACAGCACCACACACAGCAGAGGGGAGCCCTCCGACCCTTAGAATGGGGCAAGGGGGAAGAAGACCAAGGCAGGCTCATGAGGTGATTACTTAGCTTTGTAGTTCTCATCGCTTAAATATGCTGTCAGGTGGTAACTGTAATTGCAAGGTGACACATTTGGTGTTTGTGTTCATCTGGGCTAACCTGAGTTGTAGCTGAGGTTCCTGGAGCACGGCCCCTCCTGTGCATTGAAGCCCAAATTATTAGGTAGTTAGCACCTTCAGAAATGCATTAACTTTAGAAACATCATTTTTAAAAAGGTGATTATTATTAGGCAAAAATTTGGTTTTTACAAAATGAGTTATAATGTAATTTACTAGGCCCCTAGCAACAATGAGAATGAATAGTCTGTAATTTTCTTCTGAATAAAGGCTACTGCTTTTATGAAGGAAATAATCACTTGGCTGCAGATCTGGCTCCCTCTTCATTAGCAAAGGAAGGATGAAAGGAAAAAGAAGTTAGGTTCCATTGATCTTTAAACTCAGTATGTATATCCCAGCTTTTCTACTTTTAAGGTAATCAGGACTGGTCTTATAAGAGATCCAAATTTCTGTAGCCATGTGTATACACACTCATGTCTGTATTCAAACACAGAGTGCTAGCCTGTTGTCTGGATTTTGGGTCTTTCATAGCTGGTTTCAAGTCCACTTGCAGATGAATAATTTTGAAATGCTAGTCTGCACTGTCAGACACCTTCAGTAACCCCATGCCTGCAGGCTGTACATCTTGCTTTGCACAGAGAGATGTCAGGCTTAGGGGTTTTTTTTCCCTTCCCATGTTAATTTTTATGGCTTTTTTTTTTTCCTTTTTAATACAACAACTGCATGTTTATGAGGCGGTTTTCTCTATTTCAGCTCCTCCTATTTAGGAATCCTTCGCTGCTGTCCCCGTATGACACCTGGGCTCACTTCTGATTTTGACTGCTGCTCCTCTTTTGTCCCCCTGTCTGATTCCAATTAGCCACTCAAGACTCAGCTAGTTTTGAGCCTCTGCAGGGGGTGGGGGGGCAGCTCTTCCTGACTTAGCCTCCCAACCTGACATCAGAGAAGTGTCCCTTACCATTCCCCTCAGGCGCAGTAGCTGCCTCTTGTGAACGCTGCTAAGACTCTGCCCTTCCAAAAACCATCAAAGGGACCATTCCAGACCTCTCTCCCTCTCACTTGTTTTTTGCCTTTCGAGACTCTTCAGAAAGACTAAGGTTCGTTAGGGTATAAAGATCCAACTTGTTTTTTAGGAAAAAGGAATCCAGGGTATGATTAGGCTTTTGTGCCATTTAAATTAATTTCTGTGTGTGTCACAGGGCTCTGACCCTGTGCTTGGTTCCCACTGAGAGGCACCTTTTTGTTCTAGGCATGTTCTGGCGGGGGATTTCTGGGGTTCAGCCTGGTGGGGATAAGGCAGAGTGAGTTTCAGGGGAGGCTGCGGAGCCACTGGCCCTCAAGGCTTTCTCGTTTCTGACGTGCCTGTGGACTCCACGCATAACTTCCCTGACTACCAGTGTTTGTCAGAGTGTGGGTTCTGACCCATTTGTGTCATGAAATCACCATAATTGTTACTTTAAAAAGTGAAGCTGGGAAATATAAAAGTATAGGAAATATCTGAGTAAACCAACTGTCAGTGGTGATGAGCCATGTTTGTGCTTTATGAAGTGCAATATATTTCTCATGTAGGTCATTCTCGGAAGAGCCTCAGAGCTACTCACCTGCAGTCAGTCCTGCCTGATCAGAAGGCCACTCAGGAAGTAAGTGTTGAGTAAACATTCAACAGCTCCCTGGACGGCCCAACACAAGGTCTTCATTGAGATGAGAAAGATAATGCAGGCTGGGCATGGTGGCACATGCCTATACTCTCAGCACTCCAGAGGCGGAGGCAAAAGCAGGAGGGTCGCTGTGAGTTCGAGGTCAGCCTCGGCTGTGCAGTGAGTTCAAGGCCAGTCTGAACTACAAAGGGAGACCCTGTGTCAAAAAAAAAAAAAAAAATGTAGGAGTTTACAATAAAACATAAAAACCAAAATTTTCACAGGTCTTTTTGAAATAGTGGAGACTTATTTTTTTGTCAAAGTTTAAGAGGTTGGGATGTAACCCATCAGAGTGCTGCGAGGCCCAAGGTTTGATCCCCACTACCACAGAATTAATGCATAAAATATGTAAGTTTGTCAGGCAACCTAGTACTATACGTAGTAACACAATTATTCAGTTTATGAAATTTCTGTTAAGAAGAGGTCCTTTTGGGAACTCGGGTGCCCCTGAGGAGAAGCGTATTCGTATTTACATCCATAGCTTCATCGCTTGCTTTTCTGCCTGTGAGGTTTTAAAATTGGCACGCTGTATTTGTCAGATGCCTATGGGCTTGGAAGAATTCGGGAGTGGCCTCGGGAGTTATGGGGTCAGGACCCGGGCCTGCTGATTGGCTTTGGATGGTCACATGACCTCTCCTCCCACACTCCTGAGGGGATAATGACCCAGCCAGCTTGTCTGATGGAGTCGATATGTGGGTCAAATGAGTCACAAATAGAATAGATATTTGGAAAAATTCCATATTGAAATGTTTCAAAATGAAAATTACATACTTGATCATTGAAAAGGGTCTGAAGCGGTCAAGTGCGAGGGTGTGAAGTGGTTTTGATACGGAGGCTCAGAGGCGAGGCTTCTGTTCACTTCCCCACCGGTGGTCCCAGCCACATCGCCGGCCAGCCTGCCGAGCAGCCTGCTCGCCTGGTCCTTCAAGGAGCGCCCGACCGCAGTGACCTCCAGTCTCCCGTAGTGATGTCTTTGTGCTTGCTCGTTTACCCGCTCCGTGAGCACTTGGGTGCTCCACTGAGCAAGGGAACCCCAGAGTCTTCCTCTCAGCAGGAGCAGGACTCACCTTGCTCTCAGCTGTCACATCTTAAACTGTCCTAGGGCCCAGGTGGTTCGAGTACGTCTGGAAGACCTGGAGTGAACCGCTGAAGAAAAGTTATTTTCCCATCACACAGCCCGGAGGAGTCAGGGACTGCGGTACTGACCTCGGGTAGGGTCATGTTAAGGAAGCGCTGTACCACCAGTTGCAGCTGCGGGGTATTCCCCGCATTGCGAATGACAGCAAGAAGAACGTGGGAGTCACCACACACTGAGAGGAAAGCTTGGCAAGGTGTGTTCTTAAGTGGAAAATCGTGTGCAAAGCACAGTGGATAATACTGGTTTTGGTAAATGAATTTTCTGTTAGAACAGAAAGGCGTAAGCCATGGTTTATTTTGGGTGAAGGACGTGGGATGGGAGAGCAAAGTTGTATTTTCATTTGAAAGTTTTTCTCTGCATTTTCTAAACTTTTTAACAAATGTCAATACGGTTTATTTGAGTTGTGAGAATTATAGATAATTTTGTTTTCTTTTTTCTGTATTGATTTTATGCTTTTGAAGCACTCATAGTTTTAAAAGAATATTCAGAACCATCAGACTACTTCAGTATTTAATCATAATAAAATATGCTGGATAAGCCATTGTTGTGTGTATCTCTCTGACATTAAGTATGTTTGTTTGTAAAGATGTCCTTTTCCTTACCTGTAGTTCTTATATTCTCGGACTGCTGTGTTTGTTCATATACTCCCCTGTCTCTCATTTGGTTAAATTCATCTGGGGGTTAGAAAGCAAAAAGACATTCCTATTTATTAACTTCGAAAAAGAGATAAATAATTAAACACCCAGGAGTCCTAGTGCAGGCTGTAGACAACAGGCCCTTGGGCAGTCTTCTTTACCCTCAGCTTCAAATAAGCTGTTCGTCCCCTGGCATTGTAGTAATCATCGGTAATTATCAATAGTAAAACACAGTTATGGCTGTTAATAAATTCTAATTATTATGAGAAAATATGTATGCATAGCTCATATTAGAGGTTATAAACCAATGTCAGACACTTAAAAAAATTTAAATAGTGTAGTAGGTTATTCATAAAGTTTAAAAAGTTATTGAAAGGCAGGGTGCAGTGACACAGGCTGGTAATATCAAAACTCTGAGAGACTGAGCTAGGAGGATCTCAAGGTGGCCCATTCAAGGCACCTTAGGAAGGCCCTACCTGAAAATAAAAAAGCCCTGGGTTGGATCAGGGATTTAGCTCAGTGGTTCTGATATCTGCCTCAAAAACAAGCGCAAGGTCCTGAGAGTTTGATCCCCAGTACCACATATCACATTGCTGGGCATAGTGGCTCACACCTGTAATCCCAGCACTCAGGAGGCAGAGGCTGAAGGATTGCTCTAAGTTTGAGGCTACCCTGGGCTACCTAGTGAGCTCAGGGCCAGTCTAAGCTATAGAGTGAGACCCTGTCTTTAAAAAAAAAAAAGCCCTGGGTTTTAATTTCTCAGAGAGAGACACACACCAAGACCCAAGTACCTGGGGCTATGGGGTAGCAGTCAAGTAGGCCCTTGGTGTGCATGAGGCCCTGGGTTCAATTCCTAGCACCTAAATAAAATTGTGCTGTTTACTAAGTAATGTTAACTGTAGGCGGTTGTGAAACACAAGAGCCTAACTTACCTGTGTGGTGAGGGAAAGGCCATATGTGCATGATAACCAAAGAGGAAGGGGCCTGCTGGGCAGCTGAGGCGAGGTGAGGCCTTTTGCACTGGGTTTACCCAGCCCAGCACTGAGTGCCCTGCAGCCGGAGAGAAAGATCTTCACTCCTCACACATGGGCGCTGCCCACCCCCAGGACTCTCCCTCTCCCCCAAGTGACTGACAGACACTGTGGCATACAGACAGGTATGTCTAGAGGGTTCTGCTGTATTTGCAGCAACACTGTCCACTGGATGATGGGTGTCCCCAGCAGGCTTCTGCAGTCAGGTGATGTCAAGGACTGTTGCTCGACGTGTGCCTGACATCGTAAGAGCTGGCCTATTTTAATCTTCCCATCAACTTTATTGGGGCTGCACTACTAGCCACGTTTTAAAGGATAAATTGAAGCAGAAAATTGGAGGTCGTGTAGCTCCAGTGTGGCTGAAGAACAGGTGCTCAAGCCCACGAAACTCTGCTGATGGTGGGAAACTCAGTTTCATTCCTTAGAGGTTAAAGGAACAGTGGAATGGGTTGTATAAATTAATTTTTGAACTTTGCCCTGTGGTTGTGTATGAATCCCTGGCCTCTCACCTTGGAAGCCAGCATCATTTCATTAGCCTGATTGTACAGATACATGTTGTTGCTGAGTAACACAGAGGTTTTCCTTTCTATAAAAGCTATTGCAAGGTATCTGAAAGCACCTACCAAAAAACCTTCCTGTCTCCAAAAAGTCCTTGTAGAAACAGACAAGGTAGGAGCAGCACACCAAATGCGGCAGAGCCTGGAGATTTGCCGATTTAGGGCTCTGTAACTTGAAGTGTGTCGGGGGCAGGAAGGGCAGAACACATTTCCTTTCTGTGAAGTTGGATGGTCCTGGCCTCAAGGTCTCCTGATAGATAGTCTCAGGAAGTCTAGAGGCCTCTCCAGGTGTGTTTTGGATCTAAGGAGGGCTGTAAACTAGGCTTCCAGAAGTGTAAAACCCTTGGATAAGAAAGAGCCAAGTTTGACTACTTCATGGATTCATCTGTGGCTGCTTTGGTAGCAGCTCAGCTGGGTCAGTAGGCAGAGAAAGCTGCAAAGCCCCCAGTGCAGGCTGTGTCTTGGGGAGGTTCAACACAGCAGGAAGGGCAGGAGCTCCGGGAGATTGTGAGTGTCAGGGTGGGATTGTGACAATGTTTTTCAAAAAGCTTCTGTCCTGTTAGAGCTAGCTATATACTGAAACAAATACTGTATGTATCTAATAATATTTTAATTGTGTATCTTGGATTTGCTTTAAAATATTAGGTGGAGGCTTATCTGTCTGTCCGTCCATCCCAGAAAATTCTCTGAGTGTCGACACCTTGCATGTCTGGGCCAGTTAGCATGCAGATGTGGCTGCGTTCCATTCCAGTGAGAATCTGCTAGAAGACAAGAGATGGTCTGGATGGCTTTTTCTGTAATTTTTGCTTTTGATAGTACATGTTGGCAATATATAATAATCACACTCAGGAGGTAACACATTGTAGTTCTTTGATGTCCCTCTAACCTAAGGGTTCAGTTGTCTATCATGGTTTCTATTGTGACTGCATAACCTTATTAAATTAGGATGGGTAGAAGTAGAACAGAGGAGTCATAAATAGCCAAAAAGTATAAAACTTTGTTCACTAGCTTAATGTTTTTATCATGCAAGATTTTAAGTGTACAGAAAATTGGAGGAATGGTACAGGGATTTCTATGTTCCCATGTTGGCTACTATTCCTGGTTTGTCTGTGCTTCCTCTTGTGAATATTTCAAAGCAAATCTAAGATATTTTAATTATAAGATGCATATTTATATTTCAGTATGTAGCTCTAAAGGATAAGAACACTTTTGGAAAACATTGCCATAGTACCATCATAACACCTTAAAAAATTGAAAATCCCTTAAATATTATCAAATATGCAGCTAGTGTTCAAATCTCCTCAAGTATCTCACTTTTTTTTTTTAACATTTGGCTTGTAAGGGACAAGATCCAAAAGGCCCATACGTTGCATTTAGTTGAAGTTTTCTTAGCTTCCCTTTCGGGTAGTGATTTTAAATAAAGTGCTACCGTAGAAAGGCGTAGGTGAGTCTGTGCACGTACAGCTCAGTTGTCCTCAAACCTCCACACAGTCAGGAAACGCGCTGGTCTCACTGCTGTTTCCTTGCCTCTCTGGAGAGAGGGATGGAGCGCACCTGCTCCACCAGACACAGCTCTTGCCATTTGCACCCCCCTTGGGGGAAGTGCCTCTTTAAGTCTTTGGTGCTCTCCTTTTCAGGAGTGTGCTGCCCTTTTTGGGTTTGTGAAACACTTCCTGTCTTCTGGGTTCAGGCTTTGCACACGTGCAGAGTCCCCCTGGGCTGGGTCCCGAGTGAAGTCCCATTCACTGCTTGTTGCCTTTGTGGCTTGTGCACCCCCAGGCTACTTCTGACCGGTGTAAGGTCCTCTTGGGTGTCACCCTCCAGAAGTTTAAGCATGATGCCTTTCGCTTGGGTGTCCACAGTCTCCTGGGACTGAGTGCGCGGCCAGTGCAATGGTCCTCAGTGTCACTAGATTTTTCACATGGACATCCAGGGACACCACCAAGGTACAAAAGCTCCTCCTGGTCTTGCAGGGTATCACGGTCACACAGGGGGGACGCTGCCTGTTGGAACTGCTCTAAACTTCAGTGAGCCCGTCTCTGCACCTTTACCCACTAGTCGGTGAGAACCTGTGCTAATAAGCTGACTCAATTGCTGTAGTTTTGTAAATCTTTTTTTTTTTTAAACAAGGTCTCACTTTTGTAGTTTAGGTTCACTATGTAGCCCAGGCAGGCCTCAAACTCACAGCAATCCTACGTCTGCCTCCCAAGTGCTGGGATTATAGGCGTGAGCCACCTTGCCTGGCACTGTGGTATGTGGTTACCAGGGATCAAACTAGGGACCTTAAGTTTGCCAGACAGATGTCGTCACCACTGAGCTAAATCGGTGGCCCTAGTTTTGTACATCTTGACATCTTGTAAGTCTTGCAACATTGTTTTGCTTTTTTTTTAAAGACCATCTTGGCTATTGCTGGCCTTTTCTTTTTCGTATAATATGAATCATTTTTCTAACTTACGGAGCTTTGCTTGAAATCACAATCCTAGATCAATTGGAGAGCAGCACTGGTACACACAGGAATCTTTGTGCATGACAACACGGCATGTTTCCTACTCATACAGGCCTTCTTTAATGCCATCTTTAACTTTTCCTAGAATATACTGTGGTTTTCTGTGTAGAAGTCTCACACATCTTTTATTAGATTATGCCTGGGCTTTGGATAGTTTTTGATGCTGATGTAAATGGTATCATGTTTATTTTCCTCTCCCTATTCTGCTGCTGAGACAGTTGACAGGCCCTTCAGTGTCAGAAGTCGAGTGAAAGCCCGCATCAGATCAAGCTCTACTTTTGGGTTTAGTGTGTTTTGACAGTCTATTTGCTTTGCACTTCCAAATAATAATACGGTTGGTGTCTTGTATTCTTCAGAGTATCTGACACAACCACTCCCTGTGGCACAGCTGGGAAGGGGGACTGCAGAAGTCTGGCAAGGAGGCAGGAAGAGGCTCCAGGCAGGACTCCGCCTCGAGAAGCACAGCCAGGCTGGACCCGCCTGACCTCGTAACGAGGCAGGAGGAGCGGCTGGCTGTGTCTGCCACCGTTTGTCTTCTGGCCTCGCTGCCGTGGACTCTGGTCTCTTGGACACTGGTCTCGTGGAGGGTCAGGGAGGCACAAGTAAAAGGTGAAGAGCTGTGGGGCGCTAGTTTCAGAGAACACTGTCACTGGTGGTATCGTGTCTCGAGACTGAGGGCACCGTCCTCACCTTGTGAGGGCACTCCTGCAGCTTCAGGCCTCAGCACGGCCACAGAGACCATGAGAACGGTGGCTGGTCACGGAAGGCAGCTTGCAGTAAGTGCTGTCTGGTGCCACACTTTTCTAGCTAATTTAAACATTAACTCATTTAATCATCAGAATTACCCCATGAGGTGATAAGGGTAGAACAGAGAGGCCAAACAGCTTGCCCAGGGTCACACAGCTCACAGGGACAAGGGCAGGATCTAGGCCGTGTTTGTACAGGGGGTAATCTGTCCCAGAGGGTGGCCCCTTGTGGCTGTGCCTGCCCTGGGAGCCTGTGAGGGCAGAAGTATCGGGCAGCAGAGGGCTGCTAAAGGAGAGAGAAGGAGGCACAGGTGAGGACGCCAGAGCCTAAGCTCTGGATCCGACCTAAGACCCAGGAAACTAAGCCCACTGAGTTTTTAGGGATCACCTTAAAATTCCCTGGCATTAAGTGGAATGCTGCCTCCTGGGCCTTGCTCCCTCCGCGACAGGCACCGCTCTGTCTAGTGCCACCATGTGCTGCTGTGGTGTCTGGGCACCCCGGAGATGGAGGGTTCACCGGTGCCCACGCTGGGCTGCTGAGCTCTCAGGAAGCAGCCCATGCAAGGAGCATGGACGCTGCCTGGCCCAGAGGCAGGTGGGCACCTCACAGAGGACGGCCTGGCCTGAGGACAGAAACCTCAGCTTCCCCCACGCCCCCAAGCCCATGGACGCAGCCCGAGGCTTCCCCAGCTCCTACAGCAATTTGTATCCGTCACATTTTCCCACCTGGATAAGACAACCACCTTTTTAATGCCTTGTTCTGCTCTTTAATTAGTTGCCTCCACTGCCACTAAAAATATCTTTATAAGGCATAAAGCCGTGATGCCACTTCCCCACCTAGACCCGTCGGTCGGCGCTGCGTCAGGACGGCCTGGGTGAAGAAGCCCGAGTGAGCAAGTGTGCGCTTCCACTGAGCCCCAGGCCAGCGTGAGCACGGGGTGCAGGTGCTGGCGGGTGCCCGAGTGCTGCTTACTCAGGCCCTTACCCCGGGTGACGGCCCCTCGTTTGCCTGGCCTTCAATCAGGCCCTTCCCGACACCTTCAAAAACAAGGTGTCCTGCTGAAACTCTGTGTACCCTAATGTGTGGCAGATCACGTGCTCGGAACACCCGCCATGCCAGCTCCTGCATGGTGGTGCCCCGGGTATGGAGAGCACAGAGCTTGCTGCAGTGTGCATTGGTCCAGCAGGTGCTGTGGTTGGGACATCTCTGGCTTGACTCATCTCCCAGCAGCCGGGTCAGGCTCAGAGGCCCAGGAGGGCTCTGTTTCATGGTGGTGCCTCAGCACTGGTCACAAGGGCAATGTCGAGAGGGGTGGGGGTTGTCACAGTGTCTGGTCAGATAAGCGTGTTCACATTCCCACACGTGGCTGTGTCCACCGAGCTGTGTGGCCACAACACAACCACCTGTTGTTTCTGGTCGTGCTTGTGAGAATTGACCCTCCAGAAAGTATACTTGATCCGCTGTATCATAACTTGGGATTAGAAGGGGGTGTAGACCTCTAAGCTTTAGACACAGCCTGGCGTGATTGGGTGCCTTGCTCGGGGGAGGGCTGAGGCCTGATATCAGACTGGGGTCCATGTCCTATGTTCCTGACTTCAGAGTAGCTCTTCTGTCCTGCTGGACTGCCTCGCGTCACTGAAGAGAGGTAGTGAGGTGGTGACCTGATGAAAAGGTAAGCCAGGATTCATACGTACAAATGGCGCTGGGTGCAATGGCAGTGCACACCTACAATCCTAGTGCTCTGGGAGGCTGAGTCAGGATGATCACAGTTTACAGCCTTGCCCGGGCACCTTTGTGCTTTGGCTCATCTCTCAAGAGAAAAGGGTGGAATGTAGCTCAGTGCAGAGGCCCCGGGTTCAGCCCTTGGTTTGAGGGGATCTAGATCTGGGGCTTTCTGCGCCAGAGACGGACAGCAGCACCTGCTGTGGATGACCCATGCCTGGCCAGCTCCCTGCAGTCCCTGCACCCGTCACCGCCAGCCAGACATCAGGGTCCACTGCTACCTGTGCTGTCACAATTCTGGAAGTCGAGCTAAGAATAAAGAGCTCTTCCTTGTGCCATGTTGTTGTTGACAGAGTGCCATGCTCAAAAGTAAGCGTTTGTTCCAGGAAACACAGAGTGTCCACACACAGGCCTCTGCTGTGAGGTTCTGGTGGGTACAGGGACGGGCATGGTGGTGTCCCTTCTTGGAGTGAGCCCCAGGTAGGAGACTGCGCCTCACAGCTATGCGGGAGGCCTGGGTGTGCTGGCCAGCCCTGAGAGGAGGCTCGCGGAACACGAGCAGGAGGAGAAGACTGGAAGAGACGAAGGGCTTTTCTGCGCCAGGGGCTGGGACCAGGCCAGGTGTCCAGCTACTCAGCGCCCGGGTGGGAGGGAGGGTGACTCTCCGCATGTGAACGGTGACCCTGCAGCACACCTGGGAGGTCAGGACCCAGCCCCTCTGCTGCCAGGCAGGCACCAGGCCCAAGATGCTAAGTGCACACCAGATCCCGCCTCGGCGCCCCGCCCGGGCCTGGCGTGCTGTGGTGCTCCTGTGGACAGCACCACCCACAGGCTCATTTCTGTGGGGTGCTCCACTCTCTGCCCTGGTACATCCTCAGCTCCGCCAGCAAGGCTCTCTAGGTTCTTCTGCGAAGCCGGAAGGCCCCATGGGAAGAAGACCCACTCGGCTGCATGGTGTGGACATAACTGCCGTGTCGGGCACAGCTGGAGCAGCAGGGCCTGCTTCTCCCTTGGGCCTCCTGGTGTCGCTTGTCTTTTTCCTCTGACGGCCTGGCCCCACAGCCACTGTCACGGGTGAGGAAGCTCATGGGAGGATAGCTATGAGCTTCGCACTTGGCTTCGCTCTGGCTCTGCTTTGTAGATACAGGAAGTGACCTGCCCCCGGAAGTCCAGTCCATCATCTCCTGCCCCTTTCTAGAAGGGCATAGCTCAGCTCTGGGCACAAGACTGGCCCAGGTGTGGGTGGAGGCTCTTGTGGGAGGACAACCAGTGATGAAGAGCCACTGTCATTAGGACGCCAGGCACAGGGCAAACTGGCAAGACGGCGCGCCTGTGCTGACTCACCCGCTGGGAGCGCAGCTCACGTGTGGGGAAGCAGGTGTGGAGGCAGTGGGCGGGGCCTGCATGCCTCTTCTCCCACCTTTCCTGGAGTGCACAGGTCGTGGGGATCGGGGAGCGTGCCTCCCAGGGACACAGGTCCGGAGGGATGTGCAGATGGTGGCATCTGTCGGGCCCTGTGACACCCATGGGGTCCGAAGGGCCAGGAAGCACAGCTCTCGACTGAGAGCGAGCCTTCTCCGGGCTGGGTGGCCTCCAGACCGAGAGGGAGCCCCAGTGGCTTCCACGAGGAGCAAAGTATGGCAGACGAGGCTGCTTTCGGTGGCTCAGTCTGACAGGGAGAGCAGATGGCCGGCTCCCCACAGGCTCCTGTTCTGAGCCTTGTGTCAGGGGGGTGGACAAGGACAGACAGCCTATGCTGTGCCTTCCTCGGCCACATCAGAGTTGGTGGTCACCGGTCATGGCCGTTCCGGCAATCCCGGCACGAGCGCTATCTGTGTGAGTACTTGATTTGTCCGTGACATGAAGAACACCAGGCAGTGCGGAGAGAGCACGGCGTCTGCGTTGTGTGCAGCGGCACAGGTGTCTGAAATATGCAGGCAGCGTTTGGCGTCTGCGGCGGCCGCGGTGTGCCCGGGAGGCGCTGGCCTGGCAGGGGTCATTCGGCTTGCACAGAAAGGGTGCTTAGTCCCGAAGAACCTGGGCGGCCACGAGTTTCAAGCAGAACAGAAGGGTTTATGAGGTCATCCGTGAAGCGCTGACCTCTTCCTTGCTTAGCCTAGCGCTTTCACACGGGGCTCTTTTCATTTATTCTACTTTGGAACAGGTTCTCACTAAGTCATTAACTGTCCAGGCTGGGACTGAGCTTGTGATCCTCCTGCCTCAGCCTCCCAGAGTGCTGGGGTCACCACTTCCCCTCTCCACGTCTCTTGCCCTGCCCACCAGTGGGGTGTACCCCACAGCAGGTTCTATCTGTGAGCAGCTCCCCTGCACTGGCAGCAGTCTGGGCCCTGTGTGGTCTCTGCCTCAGTCCCATGGCCAGAGGTGGGATGTGGTCCAGGTTGCGGCACCCTCTGGGCGGGGGTGTGCTGAGGACTCTTTCCTTCTGGAGGTCCGCCCTCCGAGGCCCTCCTGCCCGGTGTAACTCTCCCCACCCTCTGAGGGACAGGGCAGATGTGGTGATCTCTGGGACACAGGCCCAGGCTTGCCTGGCCCCTCCCCGTGCCTGACTCCAGAGTTAGGCATGGGGTGCCAGGTGGCAGGACAGTGAGGTACAAAGCCTGGCTTGGGCTCCTGGCCAGCTGCTGGCCGGGCTTGTGCGGAGTGAGAGAGGGGTGGGGGGCAGCCCGTGGGCTGCGGTTTAAACAGCGAGAGTGACTTGAAGCTGGTCTCCTGAATCTTGGGGGCCATGGCAGAAGCTACCTCTGGCCCCCCACTTCCAGCCCTGGCTTCCAGGAGCAGCCACGCAGCTGGGGCAGGACAGTCTCTGAGGGACATTTTTGTTTCCTGTGTAAAATCTAACAGCCTTTCATGGAGCTGCCTGAAGATCAAAGGCTTCCTAACTGGATGGGACTCTATGAACTGAGAATCAACATTTTATTTCTCTGCAGCTCCCTCACTCCCTCCTCCCAACCTCAGTAGGCAAAGGAGTGGGCCAAGGCCACAGAATCCTGTGTGGGGCAGAACCTGGCCCTGCTTCAGCCAGGGCCTGGCTTGTAACTTTCCAGAGTCCTGTGGGAAGTGGCTGGTAACTCCGCCCCCTGGCGGACTACTCAGAAACTACGCCGAGGAATAATGGCCGAGTACTGCTTCCTCTTTGCTTGTTTTACTTCTGTGCTTTGGAGTGCAATGTGAACTTATATAACATTTTACAAGTTAATGACTGTTACTAAAAATTGAATTATGTTTAGGTAATATCCTTGTAAACACTTAATAGGAAACATTTGGGAAGGAGAAGCAGAATTGCCACCAAAGGAACCTCAGAGTGCAGGCAGCTCTGTGGAGACCAGGCTCTCGAGTTTACTTCAGACCTCGTGCTCTCTACAATTTTAATAACAAGGCAGCATGTGACTTCTAGCCACAGCCTGGGCTGTGCCAGGGCAGAGGCTGGTCCAGGGTGCTGGCTGTCCTCTCTGCAGAGCCTGGGCTGAGAGACAGAGAGGATAGTGCCCTGACTCAGCTGCCCTGGACCCTGTTGGGGGCAGCCCAGAACTGCAGGACTCCCTGACCACAGAGGCCTGGGTGGCAGCCTCAGTGCCCTGACTGTCACAAGGCCCTAGGCCAGCTCTGAGGCCTGGTGAGCAGGAGCCCGTGTTGCTGTGCGGGGCTGTCACAGCAGTGCCCTCCTTTGCCTGCGCTGTCCCAGTCCTCTCCCAGCTCCTGCACAGCCCCTTCCCTATGATGAGATTCTGGGAATGGACCTGGACACTGCTTTGCAGCTGTGGTAGTGCCAGGAGGCATCTCCTGGCTCGCAGCATGGCCCTAGAGCAGTGGCTGAGGTGCTCCAAGCAAGTCAAAGACATCCAGGAGGGCTGGAGGGCTGCTGGGCTTCTGGCGAGTGCGGGGAGGCCACGCGTGCTTGTGACGAGTCCTGGAGACTGGCATCAGCCCCATCTGCACTGCTTACTTCTGCTCTGACAGTTCTGCCCCTGACTCCGAGGGTCAGATCAGAGTGCTCTGGGGACAGCCTGTGACTGGCGGGTAGAGGTCATGTGTAAGAGGAGAGGCCAAGGCTGGGCCCTGAGGACTGGAGAACCTACCAGGACAGCCTCTGCTGCTCACTCTGGGCTTGGGAAGCAGGAGATGAGACCCCGTGTGTGGTGCTCGTGACCCTGCTGTCTCCCGCCCATCACTGTAGGAGCAGGTTTAGTAAAGAGCAGAAATGACTTCGCTGGTCCTCACTCCACAGACCAGATCCAGAGGCTTTCTGGGGTGGGCTGGCGCGAAGCCAGGGTACCCCAAGCGCATACTGTCTCAGCCTGCGTTTAACTTGGGCAGGGCATGTGTCTGCCCTGCTTGCCCTGGGTAGGCCAGCTGTGGTTCTTGGTCTTGGAGGCATCTCCTAAATCACCTTCTCAGGGTCGGGCTGACACAGTGAACTCACTAGTGTGTCTAGGTGGGGGAGCACACTGTGGCCAGCAGGGTGAGGCGCCCACATCCCAAAGGCTCCCCGCAACGGTGCCTGCACAGCTCTCAGTGGATAGCAGGGCATGGAAAGGCTGGGAAATGTGCCATGAAAGACAACACTTTTTTCTTCTAATTTTGTTACATAATTGCCCTTGATTTTTGTATAGAGAAAAGGTTTTTAATAATCTTTTTATTTTTTTTTTGACACAGGATCTCCCTTTCATAGTTCAGACTGGCCCTGAGCGCACTATGTAGCCCAGGCCAACCTCGAACCCACAGTAATCCTCCTGCCTCTGCCTCCCGAGTGCTGGACTACAGGTGTGAGCCACCACGCCAGGCACTGTAGTATGTGGTACCGGGGGTTGAACTTGGGACTTTGCGCTTGTCAGGCAGACGCCAGAACCACTGAGCTAAATCCCTCGCTCAGGATCTGTACTTCCGATTGTATCCGGGACATCATGGGTGATAGGTCATAGAGATTCTAAAATTATTCTGTTTCCCAGAAGTATATTTTCTTTTCTTTGATAGTAACAGGTGCACACAGCTGAACTCACACTGGATTTCCCTCCCTGCTGGCCTCACGCTCACGTGCCATTCAGTGCTTTGGGCCGTGGCCAGGCTGCGCTGGCCTCACACACGGCCCCAGCCTCTGCGGACATGGTCTGGATCCATCCACACAGCTCAGGGCTCTTTCTTTCTGGCTTCGTTGGGGTTTCCACCTCTGCTTTTCCCAGCTTCTATCCTCTGGCTCTTCCAGCTGGTAAAACTTGAGGTTTTCTTTCTGACCTATGGCTGCTCTGCCTGTTATTATCTGGGGTCTTCCCTGAAGACAAAAGCTAGCAGAGGGGGGGCTGTGTAGGGTCGTTCCTTTCTTCCCAGCTTCTGGTTGCTCTTCTGTGTGCTCAGAATGTTGTTTTGACGTCTGTCCCCAGTCTGTAGCTGTTAACCGTGAGCAGGTTGGTCTGCGAGGTACCGTGTGGCCTGACCTGGAGCAGTATCTAGATAGCTCCCTTAGCCCATCTGTGCTGTGATAGCAAAGTGCTGAGACTGTGCCACTTGTCAAGAGCAAACATCTGTTTCTCACTGGAGGCTGGGAAGCCCAGGGCCAAGGTGCTGGCAGATCTGGTGTCTGGTGATGACTGGCTTCCTCATACAGGGTGTTTTCTGCTTGTATCCTTACATGGTGGCAAGGCAAAATAGTGCTCCAGAACACTTTCCTAAGGTGCTTGTCCCTCTTGAGGACCCTTAGCTCTCGTGACCTAATCACCTTCAAAATCTCCGCCTCATCATCATCATCAACCTGTAGGTCAGGTTTTCAACCTGTGTGTTTCAGAGGATTACCGACATCCAGGCCGTGGCCATAGTAGGAGCAAAAACCAGGGACAAGTAAACATGTTACTGCCAAAGAAAACCTCAGAGATATGAGAATTTAGAAAAGAAAGCATTGTTGTTTGTAGAGGTTTGCCAGAGTCTATGCTTGAGAAAGTCCCATTGATCCACTGAAAATGCATCAGATATACAAAGGGAAGAAACTGCCAAACCACCAACTTCTCTGTCAGTCCACTTGTAGTAGAAAATCAGAAACCCTTTAGCATTTACAGAAGTTGGGATACATTGTCACATCTCAGTGCTGCGAAGGTCAGGGCTATACGCTTTGGTAAGGGAGCCACAGGGATGGATTTCACACACGAGGGAACAGAGCTATACAGAATGATCCTGGTTTTGTGACGAGTGCCAAGGGGTCCCCTTGTGCCCTAGTGTGGGATGGGATCCAGGTCTGCAGGGTTTCACTGTTTCTCCAGGTTCTCTGTAGTGTCAAGTCCCCTTCTAATGTGAAGATTTGACCTCATAAGTTGATTTCAGATGCTTCTGATCCCATACAGGTTGTTAGACTTTTAAATTATGTGCCTGGTTTGATTTGCAGAGTTTGAGAGATGTTAATACACAGAGACACCCCTGCCACTGATTAACAAGCCCAGAGCCTTCTGGTTTGAGACCTCACTCGTAATCCCTCTGCAGCTGAAACTGACCTTCAGGTGTCTGCTGTTTTCTGCCCTTATCAGCTCCCACATTGAGCTATAGACAGAAATACTCAGGTTGCTTCTGTGATATTTGCGCAGAGACGGCCGAGACTCTCGGTTTTCTGGCCTGTTCAGAAGTTCTTTTCCCCCTTTTTCCCTCAGACACATCTAGACAGCTTATTGGCAATGGTGGGTTGGTGCTGGCATGTGCTGGCTCTCAAGAAAAGCCTTTAACTGCAAGAATTTTGTAAGCGCTTGTTAAACACGGCCATTATCAGAAATTAGACTTTATGACCTACAGTTAAGTACATTAAAACTAAAAAATTGGCAATAGAAGTGCAAAAGCCATCCTTTACCCATTAGTGTGCAGCCTCCGACTGTGATGTGACCCTGGAGGCCGTTTGCACCATCGAATCCCGGCGGTGGGTACTTGCCCTTGTTTCCTACCAGCTCTGCGCTCAGCCACGGCACGGTAGGCATGGCCATGGTGGGTGTGTCTGCACCACGGAAAGCAGGAAATGTTGGGAAGCAAACACCTTTTCCCAGGTGACACCTTACCCCAGGGCATAGCACATGCTCCGTGTCATGGTGGCCGTCACAGATCTGAATTTTCCAGTTCACCTTATAGGAAGGAGGCGGGGCTTCTGTTGAGCTACACAAATAACTGTAGGAACGCTAGAGGAACTTAACAGATGAAAGCACTTTGCATAACATTTACTCACTGCTATCATTGTTGTGAGCAGTTTGTACTCTTATCAGTGTACTCCACAGAATTAATAATATCGCAGAGCTTTTCTTTCAATTTCCACATTTTAAATACATACTAAGAACTGTAATGAGAAGTTTTCTCCTTGAGTTGAGAACAGTGCTGGAACAATGAGCCCGTACAGAGTGGTTTATTCCCCTTTGTACAAGAATGTCCTATTAACTTGATGCTGAGAGCGAGAGACTTTCCCTCAGATACCTACTAGACACAGAGCACTAACCACAATTCAATCGGCCATCGGGCCCCAAGAGATCCGTTTTACCTTGCTGATCAGGACTGTGCCCTGCTGCCCATCCTTGCAGCCCGGCAGGTGTCTGCGGTGACGGCCTGGCCCTGAGGAGCCCATTCCGAGCCTGGGCGCCGACATCAGCAGCCGGAGTGCCAGCTGCAGCTGCTGTTGCATCTCTTTAGAAGCTTCTTGTAAAATTTCTGTTTCTTTTCTGAGCTCACAGCAGACACCTTTAGCCAAGCGTGAGAGAGAAGCGGATGATATCTGCAGATAGTGAGACTGAAAGACTTGACTATTTTGTTATGAAAGCCAAAACATCACGGTGGAGGAGACTGAGCTGCTGGCCATTGCGTGAGGTGATGTAGTCAGGGATTCCCAGGAAGGTGAGGGCGTTGGCCCAGGTCTAATCCTCCCTTCAAACTTTGTTTTATTTGTCATTAGTTGCCAAGGCCATTTTAAACCTAGAAACGAAATCTCTGCATTTATTTATTTAGACAGGGTCTCCCTATGTGGTCCAGGCTGATCTCACTCTGCAGCCCAGTGAAGCTGGCTTTGAACTTGTGACAGTCCTCCTGCTTCAATCCCCTGATAGCTGGGATTATAGGTGTACACCACCACACCTGGCAAAATCTTCCTTCTTTTTATTATTTATGTATTGGTACTGGTTCATGTTTGTAGTCCATAATTCCTTGTGGGGAATTGGCACATGTGCATTATACATTCTAAGTTCTTTTTTTGAATCTTATTTCTATGTCCTCTTTCCTCACCCTTTAAAAAAGTTCTGTTTTCTTTAACAGAGTCATTTGATTGAAAATTATTCGGCTAGTGTCTGCACAGAAATTTAATCTAGTGGGCACTAAAAAAGGCTGTTAGGTTGGCAATTTACTTGTGTGCCAGACACGCAGAAATTTACTGTAGATCGTATGTGAAGCTCACCACTTCCGCCTAGGGCACCCGCAGGTGCACGGCTGAGGCCCGCACCTCTGGGCATGACCCTTCCCCGCGGGAGGGAGCGGCAAACCCTCGCGTGCGTGGTGGGGGTCCATTTGCTTGGTTTTAAGGTTGTCAATATGAAAATGCCTAAGATTAGAGGTCCCATTTGGCCCTGCTGTTCCCTTGCTGGGAATATACATGAAAGAATTACAAGATTCATATCACAGTGACATATGTGCACCCATGTTTGTAGCAGCTCAGTTTGTGATAGGTAGATCTTAGAAACAAACCAAATGCCCATCAACTGGCGACTGGATAAAGATTTTTTTTTTAAAATAAAATGGAATATTACTATGCCATAAAGAATGATAAATTTGAGTCATTTATACTCAAATGGACGTACTGTAAGGACATACTCGTAAGTGAAATAAAAAGGTCACAGATGTGTAAATATTGTATCTTTTCTCTCGTATGATACTGAATATGTAAATGAATTCTAGAATGTGTAATAGATATTGTGAAATAGAAAATATTCAAAGGGAAATGGGGTGTAATGAGGGGAAAGAAAAAATATGATGGTTAAAAAAAGGAAGCAAAGCTTATGTATATGGGGGGTTAGGTAGGGTAGGGTAATGAGAAAAAAATGAGAATTAAGTCATGTCATATACTGGTAAAAATTCTCAATGTTGAGTGTGGATCATGATGTGTATATATAATGTATCAATAAAGATTTAAATTAAAAGAAAAGAAAAAAAATGAAAGGTTAAAGGTACCTACCTGGACTCTGCACATGGACTGTGTGCGGGTATGTGTATATGAGTGTACATGTGTGTGTATGTGTACACAAGTGTATGTATGTACAGGTATGGAAGTGCACATGTGTACATATGTGCATGTGTACATGTATGTGTGTGCATGCAAGCTGGTGTGATTCTTCATCCGTATTTTGTGTCCACTCCAAGAACTTGGGCACAAGGGGTGACCGTCTGCAGAGACAGTGAAGGGCAAGCACGGGGCAGCAGAGCATGTGAGACTCCAGCGCCAGTTGGGTGCACAGGGGGAGGCCGCTCTTACTGTGCTCCACGCTGTCCCTGCACAGAGGGCTTAGGAGTGGCACACAGATGCACGCAGTCCTTTTCTAGTTCACCAGTTTTCTTCTTTGTATCTTATTTCTGATTGAGTTTAGGCTTGTTCTGATACTAATATCCAAAACTTGTAGTAAGGGCTTTAAACTCTTTGAGGAACAAGTTAGTCCCAACTTAAATTAGTTCAATGTACAAAGGTCAGACTGAGAGTAAATCTGTGTTTACGATAATTAACTCAGTGGAGCCTTATAAAATAAATCTGATACTAGCATTATTTTTAGACGAGAGGAGGAGTAGGGAAGAAGAATCACGATGGCTTCTAGACATGCACCAATCCCTCGCAATCAGCGCAATCATTAGGGATGCTAATAAAAATCTTTAAAAAATGGTCCAACTTCAAAAATAAGATTAACTACATGCTTCATTTAATTTACATTTTTAGCTTAAAGATTGATTTATGGACTATACTTTCATCTTATAAAATTTGGGAAGCAGGATGAGAAATATCCCACTCACATCCGTCATCTTTATGAAACTTGCTGTCATGGAAGCTGAGTGTAGAATGAAGGGGGCACTTGGGCTTCTGTCTTCCCCAGGACGAGGACAAGCACAGGAGCAGCCGCTGGCGGGAGGGGCCGCTGAGGGCAGTAGGCACTGGGCCAGGCCTCCACCGCCACAAGGTCTGAAGTCAGCAGCAGGGTCTGGGGTGCAGGAAGACAGCAGACTTGAAGCGGAGTGGAGAATTCACTTGGTTTAACTTGATCTCATCAAAGCCTTCCTGAGACCCTTGTGGGGGGAACAGCTCCCTCCAGGGCAGGACGCTAGTCGGGGTCTCTGTGGTGCTGCAGCCCCATCTAGGGCCTTTCACAGGGGTCACTGCTCCTGGACCTCAGTGTCTCTGCCTTGGAGGGGCCTGGCCTGCCGCTCCACCTGCTGGGCCCAGGGAACCTCCCTGCCCAGGCCTGGCTGGTACCTCCCGAAGGCACTGGACCCACTGTGCTAGATGAAGAAGGGCCAGGTGAAGGTTGATGTCCAGCTGGAGGATTGACATTCAGGTGGGGACCAATGTCAGGATGGGTATAGATGTCTTGGGACCATCCGGAGTGATGGTGCCAGTTCCTGCCTGAGTCCAGGCTACAGCAGAATGCCCTGGAGTGTATTTTAAGAAAAAAGGTTTGCTCAGCTCCTGGTTCTGCAGACTAAAGCCCAGGACTAGGTAGCTGCTCAGCCGGGCTCTTAGAGGCCTGGGGTGGCAGGGTGAGGCCTCTAAGGCCTGCTGCTGTTCCTGGAGCACAGGGTCTGACAGGAGCTCAGCTCACCCTCTCCAGTCGGCGAGCTCACCACTTCCGCCTAGGGCACCCGCAGGTGCACGGCTGAGGCCAGCATCTCTGGGCATGACCCTTCCCCGCGGGAGGGAGCGGCAAACCCTCGCGTGCGTGGTGGGGGTCCAGAATCACAGCGGGCAGGCCGTCCTCCAGAGCTTAGGGGTTTGGGAACTCATCCACGCTGGCACTTGCACTCGTGATCATAGCAGTGCTACTCACGCAGCCAGATGATGGAAGCCACCAAGCGACCTCATATGGAAGAACAGACAAATAGCAAGCGCTCCCTCCCCACAACAGAATCCTGTGCAGACCGGAAAAGGGCAAAGCTTTGTGTCCTGCGGTGGTTAGGGCAGTTTATACCACTCAGTGAAAGAAGAACACCACATGCTGTGAGAGCCACTTGTACAAGTGTCCATGTGGCCAAACCGCTGGGGAGAGGGGCCGAAGGCTGTCGGGGTGGGTGAGGTGCTGTACTCTCTCTGGGGTGGGCCTTCGGGATTCGTTCGTGGTAGTGATTGTGCACCCTGGTGAATACACCGAACCTACTCTCCACGTTGTGTGAGTCTCAGTGTTTACGAACCCCAGACACCCTAGGTGTCTTGTCATCACAGGCCTGTGCCCTCCTCTCCATGCAGAGCGGTGGCATGGGAGAGTCTTTGGGCAAAGGCATTCCACCCTCTCCATCCTCGCTGCCCTCCTCCTAGCCCTCAGGGGTCCTGCTGGGTGCTGACAGCTCTGCTATGAGAGGCTTTGTGGCGCCTTTGTGGAAGGGGTGGAGAGCTGAAGAAGGCGCTGCTCTTGCTGAGTGCCCAGCCCAGCCTTTCTAGGGTAGATGTGGTTGGGGTGAACCGGCTCTAGCAGTGCTCTGGGAAGACGCGATTCCAAACTGGATTTCATGTGGATTGAGTGATCACACCATGCACAGCCCTGGGAGAAATAACTGCGTTTTAGTTCTCAACAGACTCCACATCTATAGGAGCAGAGCAGTTCTCAAAGCGCATGAAACAGATGTCCCAGGACAGAAAACAGATGTGTGCCAGGCCAGGCATTGCCATCCAGCCAGGTCTGGCTCGAATCCCGACTGCCTCATCTGGCAGTGAGGCCCCGTGCGGATGGAGCAGCCTCTGTGCTTCAGTCCACCCACTCTGAGCGAGGCCTGCGTTGGTACCTGGCTCCTGGGGCTTGTCCTGAACATCCTGGGAAAGAGTTAACATTTTAAATCTATTGAAACAGTGGCTAGACCACAGTAAGTTCTGTTGAAGTGCTCATCAAAGACCTACCTGGTATTTTTCCCGTCTGGTCAGCGGGGGTCCATGGTGGCCTTTGAGTGCAACGTGGTCTGAATCCCAAGACCTGGCTGGGGCTGTGCTAACTGGGGTGTACGCAGCAGGGGTCCGGGCTGGGGCAGCCTGGGGATCCACGTGCAGGACATCCTCTCAGCTCCCTGCTGCGCCCGAGCTCCGACTCCGAGCGCGCCAGGTCCAAGACTCTCCCGCCACGGCAGGACCAGCGGGCAGCCGGACTGGCACGGAGAGGTTTGGAAGCCCAAGCTCTGGCCCTGTCCTGCTCCCCATCTCTCCAGTTCTCCGACAGGCTTCTTCTTGGACGGTGGCCCGAAGCCAAAACCGAGGACAGGGACCTGCTCGCGGCAGGCTGCCCGGGACCAGCTCGCAGCTGGGCTGGAGCCGAAGTGCGGAGGCCGGCTCCCCCCCAGGCGCAGGGCAGGGCCGGCTGAGCGGCTGGCTCCCCGCGCCCAGCGCCTGCCCTGGTGCTCTGCCGGCTGGACGCGTCCGGAAGCGTCTTCGTCTTCGTCCAGGGCAGCAGGACCTTTCGGAAGCAGGTGGCCTCCTCGTGGCCCCCCGCTGTTCCTTCTGGAGACCACTGGCCAAAGGGTGCAGAGCATCGTTGTAGTGTCCTTGCTTCTCAACAGCGTCCTGAGGAAGTTCTGAAAACTCGGAGCAGTTACAGAGAGCCCAACAGTGAGCAGCCGCGTGGGCGTCAGCCAGCACGAACAAATACCGGCATTTCACGACTAAACATTCCACGAGCATTTTGAACCTTTTTTTTTAAATAAAGAAAAAGAAAATATCTGTATCCCCCCGCCCTGTTCCCACGCAAGTGCTGAGCAGGCAGGACTGCAGACTCAGTCGAGCCCTCCTGCAGGGGACCCGCCTGCTGCGTGGCCTCTTTGTGCCTCAGTCCCCCCGCTCCAGTGCAGTTTTCAGCATGTGGCTTTGCTGAGCTGGGAGCCAGCAGTGAGTGGCCAGCTCGCTGTGCGCAGACAGCCTGGCCCGGCGGGTCGCTGCCATGGGCCCAAGGAGCGCTCCTGGCACAGGACCTGAGCCCATCCCTGCTCGCCCTCCCACCAGACCACCAGCTGCTTCTTGAGGGAGCTGGAGCTGCCCGGGCCTGCGAGAAGCACCAGTCGGTGGGGAGGGGTGTGGGGGCTTCGCGAGCAGTAGCTGGAGGGCTGGCGAGGGGGACAGGGCCGCCCCTGGGTTCCCTCCTTCAGTGTGCATGGTACACCCGGCAAGGGCGCCTTTCCCAGCCGCGTGAAGCTCGACTGGGGCCTCTGGGGCTGGCAAGGAAGGGACAGCAGGGGGCACCAAACCCCGCGGTTCCCTCGGTTGGCTCCCACAGCTCAGCATTCCGGCCCTGGCCAGCCATGGACGCTGTCACCCCGGGGAGGCCACAGCAGGGTACGGCACATGCTTGAGTCCTGCCATTAGCTGTGAAGAAAGGGCTTCATCACGCTGTACTGCGTTCGTGCAGACTCGAAGACTACCCTGGAGCCCGACATGGGCTTTGGGTGGAGGTCACCTGGCCCAGTTTCCTGCCCTAAGACTGTTTTCAGTCCCCCAGCTGTATCACATGCAGCGACCTTCCAAAGTGAAGCCTGGGCAGGAGGGGCGGTGGGAGGTGAGCATGGCCTTGGTATTGGTGCGCGTCCCGGCTGTGAAAGGAGGCCCAGGAGTCTCGAGGCCAGTGTGCACCGATAATGATGTGAAGCCACACTCTGGCTACTGCTTGTAGTTAGATTTTAATGTCCACTCCCATAAAACTTACATTAAATTGATTTTAAAATACGACCCTCCCTCTTTTTTATTCAGTAAGTTTATTGGTACATTTTTGGATATACAGTATGACCACGTTCATCTTTGGAATTGTACCTGCACGTGATACATCTTGGTTCTTGTTTTTTCCCATTCTCTTCCCTCCCTTCCACCTCCAACCCCTCCCTATTTACAAAAGCTGTTTCCATTTTTCCTTCTTTTCTCATTTTTTATTTCCCTTCTTTCCCTTTCTCTTGACCTCTTTCTTAGTTCCCCTGGCCCTTGGAACATTTTCTTCCTATTTCACAATATCTGTTATACATCTTATTCCTCATTACACTTTGTTTCTCGCACCAGAGAAACAGTTCGGTTTTTACATATATGTTTTTTATTTCACTCAGGAATATGGTCTCAAGTTGCATGCATTAGCTAGACATGTTTTTTTAAGCCTTGGGGATCAAACTCAGGACCTTGCACTTGCTGGGCAGGGAAAGTGCCACTGAGCTAATCTGTGGTACTAAGACCCCTCTCATAAAAAGAGCACTAGTGTTTTTCAAATACATACAGGCTAAGGAATTAGCACAAACACCTTGAGTGCTTTATTCTGCAGTGCGAATCAAGGCGGGAGGACGGATGGGACTTTGGTTCAACCACATCTCAGTGAGTTGCAAAGCTGCGGCCCAGCTGGTGTGAGCCCTGTCTGGCCACGACCACAAGCTGTTGAACACTGGCAGCAGCATTCCTGGGGAGGGGTCTAAGGCAGCTGGGAGGAGGTGGTGCTCAGACTCCTCCCTCACAGCCTTTTCTTCAGTGTTTGAAGCCAGTGTCATGGCTGTTATTATAACTGGTGCCAGGAAGCAGGGGTCTTACCCAGAGCCTTGGCCATGCTAGGCACACACTCTGCTATGTAGCTATACCCCAGCCCTTTCATTTTTCATTTAGAGATAATGTGTTCCTGTATTGCCCACGCTGGGCTTGAACTTGTGGTCTTCCTGCCTCAGCCCCCAAGGAGCTGGGTTACAGGTGTGTGCCATTGTACCTGGCACAACTGCTTCTTTGACAGATGATCACGTGTCTCTGTGAGATGCTATGTATGTTTCAGGCATTTGTACACTGTGTCAATCAGCTTGTGTGTTTGCACTACTCATGACCCTAGGTATTTGGCATTTCTTCGGGACCAGAACATGCAGAATCCTCTCCAGCTATTTCGAGCTGTGAGATGTGGTCTTGTTAACTTCTATAAATGTTGCTCTGTGTAATCAAAGACTAGGACTTTTTCTCCCACTGCTGGAGACTGTACTCGCTATCTAGTCTCCCTGTCTGTCCACAACCTCCCTGGCCTCTGCTAATTTCCTCTCTGCTGGCTACTTCCTCAAACTCAGCTGTTTTAGATCTCACATGTGAAACCATTAAGTATTTGCCTTTCTGTGTCTGGTTTATTTCATGAATGCCAGGTCTGCTAAGTTGCCATAAAAAGGATTCTGTCCTTTTATGGCTAAATAGTATTCCTCAGTGTATATGGTGAATGTGCTACAGAAACATGGGTGTGCGGGCCCCTGTGGGGAGTCAATTCAGAGTTCATTCTATGTGCACCAGCAAAGGGCTTGCTGGGTCACTCGGTGCTTGATTTCTAGGTTCTGAGCACCCGCCGCACTGCGACCCACAGTGGATGTGCTAATTTACATCCCCACCAAAATGTACGGAATTCTGCTCTCCTCAAACCTTGCTAGCTCGTCATCTTCTTTTTTTTTTTTTAGTTTTTTGAGACAGGGTCTCGCTTTGTAGCTCAGGCTGGCCCTGGACTCACTATGTAGCCAAGGCTAGCCTCAAACTCACAGCAATCCTGCTCTACCTCCCAAGCACTGGGATGACAGATGTGAGCCATCATGCCCACACCAGCTCATCTGCTTAGCCCTTTTGATTATATTCTTTCTAACAGGGTGGAGGACAGCTCACTGTGACTCTGGTTTGCTTTTCCTTGATAATTAGTGCTGGTGAATAATTTTTGTGTACTCATTGTTTATTTTTATGTCTTTGAGAAATGTCTATGCAGATCATTTGACTATTATTATTAGTAGTAGTAGTTTTTTTGGAGACAGGATCTCACTATGCAGTTTAGGCTGTCCTTGAACTCATTAGCCAAGGTTCAAATTCACAGTGACCCTCTTGCCTCAGCCTCCTGAGTCCTGGGATTATAGAAATGTGCCACCACACCCAACATATGACCACTTTTAAATTTCCTTATATATTCTGAATAGTAGTTCCTTATTATATGAATAGTTAGTAAATATTTTCTCCTATTCGGTAGTTTGTCTTATTAATCTGTTGATTGTTTCCTTTGAGTGCAGAAGATTTTTAGTCTCCTGTGATCCATTTGTCTGTTTTTGCTTTTGTAGCCGGTGCATGTACATTCTTGTCTACACCTCCTTGTCCTGATGAGTGTCATAGGGCAGCCTTTTAGCCCAAACTGCAACCTAAAATCCACTTCTTTGTTAAAACATGCCAAAATGCAACTAAACCTGAATACGGACTGAGGTTTTAGATTAGAAAAAGTTGCTGTCATCTGATGCTTGGCTGCGGGGGCAACTCGGCCCTTGTGCTGACAGAGGGCTCTGTGTGCCGTCGTTCCGACCATGGTTAAGAGCATTTCCCTCTTCTCCACCAGCGGCTTTATGGTGTTGGGGTCCCATTTAAGTCCTTCATCTGCTTCTAGCTCTGTGCACGCTGAGAGGTGGGACTCACTTGCTCCGCCAGGTGCTGTCGGCTTCCAGCGCCTGGGATGGCTGGCTTCACGCGTGTTCTCGGCCCCTTTGCCGGAAGCCCTTTCTGGCAGCGTGTGGGTTTATTTCTCGGCTTTCTGCTATGTCCGGAGGTCTCTGTGTGTTTGGAGGCGCCAGGGCCACGCTATTTTGGTTACCCCAGCCTGTAGTGTGTCTGATGCCTGCAGCGTTGTCCTTTTTGCTCACAAATGCTTGGCAGCCTCCCTTTAATGCTCTTCTTCCCGTGGCTGAGGGTCAGCCTTTGGGTCAGCCTTGGGGGAGAACCAGTCTGGACGGGGTCCGGAGCTGTGCTCGTGACAGCTTGCTCACAGCGGGCTCCTCAGCCCCTGCTGGCGGGTGTGGGCTCATTCACTCATGATTTGGCACAGCCACTGTAGTGCCAACATATAGTGCTCATTATAAAGCATGCATAAATATTAACGCAAAAGTGATGCTTTATAATAAGAAATGATGGCTTACTAATTGGAGTAGTTTCATTACTGCCAGTAACTAATGTTTCCAGCACCCTTTGCACTTGAGATCAGATTTCTCATTACCAAAATTCATGCAAAGTGTAGGTTGTCCTGTTATTCTGTTGATTGTCTTCTGTGAGGTGTGAAGATTCCTCACAGTCTGCTTGGTGACTTAAGAACTTTGTGGCTGACTTCTCAGATCTATGCATCATTTGTCCACCCTGGCATGTGACCACTGAAGTTTGCCTTTTTTTACTCACCTTCACCTTGCCCTTCAGTATTATTGCAATATGCTGTTTGTTTTTAGCAAAAACCCTGCAAGCCTCTTGCACATCCCTTGGGTGGGCACACTCAGGGGCCTGAGCGTCTCTTTAATGCTCTTCTTCCTGCGGCTCTTCCTCTCTGCGGTCCCCTCACTCGGCCACACCAGAGCCCGTGGTGGTCCCAGCTTCCTCCACGCTGCCTGGAACTCTGAGTCCCAGTGCTGGGGCCGTGTGAAGGATGAAGTCACTGCCTGTGCTGGGCACGGATGAGGCTTCACTTCTGGCGTACTTTCCACATGATGACGAACGTGCAGGAAGCGTGGTCCTCTCTTCCCACGCCTGGGACCATGTGCTGCAGGAGCGCTCTGGGTCGTGTCTGTGCCGGGCCTGCTGCCTCTGCTGACCTCAGACAGCTGCCTGGCATGGTCTGATGGAAACCTCATGGGTAACGGGGTGAACTGCATGGCACATGTCCCCACCCTCTGCCACCGTGGTGCCATCCCTGCCAGATGATCTCTCTGGCCACTCTGGGATTTTCAGGAGCCTAGGTATAAATCAGATGGTGCCACCCTCGTCCAGCCTTGCCCTGGTCTGGTGGGGAGGGGGAGCTATTGCGGGAATGGGTAGGATTACTTGAGTCCCAGAGTGGGCACAGCTTTTGCATGGTGTAGTCGTGGCTGCAGGATGCTCAGTTCGGGGAGTGACACGGATGAGGGTTCACTTTGGGGTACTTACCACATGATCTCAGCCCCTCTTGTTCTTCCCGATCTCTGCTTCCTGGAGGTAGCAGTGGGTGGTGGGTGATGCTGGGGGACCCCAGGGTTGTGTGGTTGGGGGTGGAGGGCTGGTGCCAGGAAGACCAAGGAGCCTGCTGTGGGTACTGCCCTGAGCGGGGAAGATCTTGATCGTCGTGGGCTGTGTGTGAGCGAGAGACCTGGTGGCCTCGCCCTCTTCACAGGACAGCTACCTGGATACTTTCTGGGACATATGTTGAAACCACAGCCTCCAGCCCACAGTCCTGGCTCCCTCTGTGGCTCCATCTGTGTCCGGGGGGGCTGGGCTTCTGGGGCGTCACTGTCCTGCACACTTTCGAGGGATCTGGTCCCGGAAGAACCCCCAATCGCACGGCTCACGTCAGGATGTGTGAGGTGCAAGGCTACAGAGAGGACAGACCCAGGCCTGTCGGAACCAATCTCTCCAGCCGCCTTTCTAGTCATGCCTCCCACTGCGCTCCTCCAGGCCCTGGCACCTCTTCCTGTCTGCGTCCCTTGATTCCCTGATGTCTGTGGATGCAGAGCCCAGGCCCTTCCTTCCTTAGGAGTCCTGGAAGCAGCTGCAGCGGATCAGGAGAGGTGTCTGGAGAGCGCTGTGTGAGGCTGCGGAGTCCCCAGGATGCCCCTGCTCTTCTGGGAGGCGGTCCCAGCCCTGCCTCCCCTTTCTCTAAGGTGCAGCCAGGAGTCCTGAGCCCAGAGGCAGCACTGGCCTCGTGATGGCAAAAGGCCTTGGGAAACCACGCAGGTTGCCCTCCCCATGATGGCTGAGAGCTTAGTGGAGCGGCTGTTCCGTCCCTGGGCCGTCTCATGTCCAGGCAGGAAGGAGGCAGGGCCACAGCCTTTTGGGGCCCCACCGAGGCTGCAGTTTGCTGGTGGGTATCTGGGAGCAGGTGACTGAGTCCCCCAGCAGGGCAGGGCTGGCTAGGGCTTGGCACCGGACCTAATTCTCTTCCTCCAGTTCCTGCTACCTGTCCCTGATGGTGCCACCTGCTTGGGTCTCCCCTGGTCCTCAGGAGGCTGTGGGGAGCCCAGGGCTGTGGCCAGCTGTTCTGATTTTGTTCTCAGTGCAGGAATGTCCCTCAGAACAGTTAGCCCCTTTCCAGCTGACTTGCATTTTGGTGACACCTCTGCAGATCATGGGAAATGTCGGTCTGCATGCGAAGTCCTGATGCAAGCTCCTCAATACATAGGCCATGGGCAGAGAGGGGTGGAGTGCCACAAAGCTTGGCTGGCAACAGTGGGCTTAGTGGCTGGAGGCGAGGAGCACCAGGAGTCCGAATGGTCCTGAGAGGCAGCAGAGCTCGGCCAGGTGTGGAGTCAGGCTCGGTCCGAGTCTGCCCACATAGCGCAGTGGCCCCATGGTGCTCCTGGGCTCCTGAGAAGGACACTGAAGGCTGGGCAGCCTCTGGAGTGCCATGGGGCTCAGGCACCCCTGAGAGGCAGGCTCTGCCCAGTGTCCAGAGTGTGCACTGGCAGCACCACACGCTGAGGAAGGAGGCTGTCTATGCCCCTCAGGCACCCCCACCTTCTCAAACCCTCCCGGCTCTTCTTGACCGTGGTGTCTGGTCAGTCCAGGTCAGCCCTGGCCGTCCCTGCCTTCCTGTGGTCCTGCGGCTGCACCGCACACTTGCCCCCAGCGGCCGCGGCTGCTGTAGCTTCTGCTCCAGCTCTGCCCTCCCAAGCCGCGCTTGTGGGCGGGACGTCCCTCCTCATCCTCCCGCGGGCCTGCCGGGGACTAGCGGTGCCTCTCCCCATGCTTCTGGGTTGAGCGCCTCCTGGCTGGTGGAAGCCTCCGTAGAGCCCCCAGGGTTTGAGCACTCCACCCCGCAGCGGGTTCTGGCAGAGGCAGCGATGCGGATCCTGCTCCAGTGCCCGCTGGTGGGCGCCAGAGCGCCCACCTTGGTCTTTCCGCCTCGTAGACCAGAGCACCAGAGAAGGGACCTCGCTGCTGGGACACGAGTGCAGCGGGCTCCTTGCCTCCCGTGGGCTCTTGCTCCCCTCGCTCCTGCCCCCAGCGTGTGTCCTCGGCCCTTGCTTGCGATTTCATGTGAGGCTTAAACTGCAACCAGAAGAACTCCTTCTGTACCCATAATAACAAGGTTTTCCAAACCCTCATTTTCTCTCAAACATTTCTCTTAAAATCAACTCTGCGCTCAGTGCTGCTAACCCCTGCGCTGCCCTTGTCAGAGTTGTTGTAAGACGCTTTTAAATGGGAGGGTTTTAGATTCTCCAGCATGTCAAGTCTCACTCATTTAAAAAACGTAAAGAAACGCAGCTGCATGTGGTTGTGTGGAAGAGTGCTAAGCCACGGCAGGAGATGCCTTCAACTGACAGAAGCGCCACTGGGGATAATTTAAGGAGCGCTAATGAGCGGACGTACACTCCCGGAAGCCAGGCTGTCTGCTCACCCTCCGCACCCTGTGAGCAAGCAGAGTTTGTAACGACAGCTCACAAACAACACGTACAGAACTGGCTGCTCTCCAAACCAATGAAACAAAGAGAAAGGAAGTCACATACATAAATGTGCATGTTGGAATATCCATTCAATATTCAAAATAATTGTATAATTTTATATTTCTCATTGGAATCCCTTCATTGGGTTAAGCAGTGTTCACCTTCCAGAAACCAGCCAGAGATCAGCTTGAAGTTCTGTCTGTTGAAGATACACTGCATTGTGGAAAGGTCATTATAAACGCAGCCAGTACCCGGGCTGGTCCAATAAACCCCTAAACTCCAGATGCTGATGCCACATTGTATATTTTCAAGCAAATACAGCAAAAGAACAATTCCACTGCAATCTTGGCCATTTATGCAAGTAATATAATCTTTCACCTCTGAAATTTATTAAGCAAGGTGTCCATTTTGGCTGGATGGTAGTGTCCATGGAGAGGCAAATTTAATTAGTCCCACGGGGAGAGCAGAGGGAAGCCGTCCTTTCCAGCCTCACCGACGTGGGGCCAAGTCTCCTTCCCAAGCATGGCCGCTACTGTGTGCACCTGTCACTTACAGCCATCTTTCTTTGGAAGAAAAAGGAAATAAGCAGACATTTCCCAGAGACCACTGAGTGGAAGCTGTGTGAGGTGGAAGAGGGGGCCAGCCCTCAGGAGGGGCGTGCGGCTGAGGAGATGGTTTCCCTGGTGCGTCACCCGCTGAGTCAGCGAAGCTGTGCAGTCCTTGGGCCACACTGGCATCTGGGGCCCAGAGGGCACTGTGTGCCGCTGCCTGTCCTCCTTTTCCAGAACTCTGGGGCAGTTGTAGCTGTGGCTCACGGCCGTCTCTCATGAGCAACCTCTCGTTTTGTGAGTGTAGTTATGACGTCCTGCCCTTTCGTTTCCCACAGAGTAAGCGCTGGCCCTCATGGTGCCCTCACCATCCGTCACCACGGGCAGCAGCACCCAGACTCAGGGCTCCCTGCCTCGCCTGGCTCGGATCATCCCTCACCAGACCTTTCCCACATTGCCACTCTGGGCGTCCAGGCCCTCTGCTGTGTCCTCCCCTGCCCGCCTGCCCGCCTGTCCTTTCCCAGTCAGCCCGGTGGTCTGAAGCCACCATGGCCACCCTAGTCCTTGCATGGCCAGCCTCATTCTCCCCTAGAAGTCAGGCCTCCGTTCTCTGGCCATCTCAGGGAGCCACGGCAGGGTGTCTGGGGTACTGGTGATAATGAAAGGCCCGGCAACCGTGTTTCTCCGCCTCCTGGAGGAGGGGTTAGTCCTGAAGAGAAGCGGAGACCCACCGGGAACCTGATGGATGAGAAGGTGTAAGGATGAAAAGGCAGCCGTAGGCCATTTGACTCTCACCTCCAGTTAACACAAATAGCAGGGACCAGATTCACCTTCTTAAACCAACTAGAGAGTAGACAAGAAGAAAATGTGGCTTCCAAGACGAGAGTCCCACAATGGCCGGGCTGCACACCAAGTGGGGAGGGGACCCCAGCTGCTCTGTGACCTCCGATCAAGGACACAGGGGTGGGGACCCAGAGGTGTCGCCGCCTCCTGGACACACTTGATTGTATGGAGAGGACGAGTCTCTGGAAGACCAGGCTGTGTGCCTGGAATGTAGAAGTGGAGCTGTGACCGTCAGTGCTGCGTCTGGAACTGGAACACGTGACTTGGTGCTCTGGGCCCGCCATGCTCTGTTGTGCGGAACAGGCACTGTGGGAGGGGAAAGACAAAGTGTGCAAGGTAGACTTCTTGGCAGAAAATGGCAGACGGCAACTCTGGATGACCCAGAGATGCTGATGAACTCAACACGAGGCTGGAGACCAGGCTGCAGCCCCGCCCTCGGGGAGCAGGCAGCCAGAAGCCAACCAGGGCATCTTCTTCAGAACGGCGAGTACCACTGTAGGTGCCACCAGCTCTTCCACTGTACGGGCCACCCCTTCTGAGAGCAGTTGCTATGAGCTTCCTAAAATTTGTCTCCTGTTAGGATATTCTCCGGCCCTCTGTCCTGCCTTCCTGGCATGAGGCTCTGAAACCACTGGGATGTCACAAGTGACAGGACTGGCTTGCTGGCCATGGGGGTCCTGGACAACGTGTGCTGAGCTGGCTGAGGGCCTGAACCTGAAATGCCAGCCGGTAGCTCCAGGGGGAGGCTCGCTGGCCCCAGATGCCGGCCTCAGGGGAGGCAGAGCGTGTCTTTCCAGGTTCCCGAGTCCCGAGGGGCAGCAGGGCTGCGGCCTGGGTGTGCACTGGAGCCTCTGCCTCCACGAGCATCTTTCCTGAAGAGGTGGCTGGGGGGGCACAGGGAGCAACAGGCTCTGGATGGAGCAAAGTCTGCCTCAGCTGGGGTGCCGGGCCCAAGTGCCAGCTTCCTGGGTCCCCACCCCTGTGTCCTTGATCGGAGGTCACAGAGCAGCTGGGGTCCCCTCCCCACTCGGTGTGCAGCCCGGCCGTTGTGGGACTCTCGTCTTGGAAGCCACATTTTCTTCTTGTCTAATCTCTAGTTGGTTTAAGAAGGTGAATCTGGTCCCTGCTATTTGTGTTAACTGGAGGTGAGAGTCAAATGGCCTACGGCTGCCTTTTCATCCTTACACCTTCTCATCCATCAGGTTCCCGGTGGGTCTCCGCTTCTCTTCAGAACTAACCCCTCCGCCACAGCCCTGTGTTGTACAGACAAAAGTCAAAGGACTCTGGGGCTGGAGACTGGAGGGCCAGGTGTGGTGGTGTGGGGCTGGAATCCCAGCCCTCCAGGAGGCCCAGGCAGGAGGATTGCAGGATCGCTGTCTGCCTCACTCTGTCTGTCTGTCTATCTCTCTCTTTCGCATGCGCGCGCGCACACACACACACACACACACACACACACACACACACAGCAGGGTAGTACCCTCCTACGTGGCAGAGGCTTGCACCCAAGGCTGTCTGGAGTTCTGGTCTGAGGTGAAGTTCTTTTCATCCGCAATGGCTCGGTCCCTCCCCCAGGCTCTGCTTTTCACTCAGGCTGGTCTGCTGCCTACTTCGCGTCCTCTCCACCTCTGCTCTGGGTTGTACTTGCTCCTCGTGTGTGTGTGTGTGTGTGTGTGTGTGTGTGTGTGTGTGTGCGCGCGCATGCGCGTGCATGTGCGCACACAAGTGCGTGCACCACACAGATGCAGTTTTCGCAGGCAGGACTCACACGGCTCCTTCCAGCCTCTGATCTTGCGCATGATCTGGACTGGTAGACTCTCCCGACCTCCCTCACCTCGGGGGACGGGACGCCCTTAGGGTTCAGAGTCCTGGCTGCCCAGCCCGCAGAGGTGCTTGAGAGCGAGGGTACTGCTTCCGCCTCCTGCTTTGGCAGGGTGTGCCGCATTTCCTGGAGCAGCACCTTCCTCAGGTGTCCTTCTCCGCTGCCCCTAGAGGGGCCTGCGGGTCTGGGAGCGCCGCATCACTCCTGAGCCTATGCTGCCCTTCCTGCTCCCTAGGTGAAGATGGAGAGGCCGGGCTGGGACTGGCAGGCCTCACCTGTGCTCCCTGGTGCTGAGTTTCCCAGCAGCCTCCGCTTCCAAGACAGTGGAGTCCAGAGACCTGCAGGCTCAGGCTCAGAAGCCCTGACACTCACTTCTGCTATGTCTGCTGGTCAGAGCAAGGCCCAGCCCCAGATTCCAGGAGCAGGGAGATGCAGCATGGCATGGGGCAGGGATGGCCCTGTGCCTGCGCCCCCACTGAGTCCTGAGAACCAGTAATAAACACAGCCCCCAGTCCGGTGTCCATCTCGGGGTCCCAGGCCCTGTGCTTCAGCCTGTCTGCCCCAGCCCTGCGGTCAGGAACGAGGAACAAGACAGTTGTCCCAGTACGGGGGGTCAGGGATACTGGACAACGTCCTTGACTCCAGGTTTTCATCAGACCAGTGCTGCCGCTGTGTGTGTGTGTGTGTGTGTGTGTGTGTGTGTGTGTGTGTGTATGTGACATTTTCAGCTGTTTGAGTCAGTGAATTACACTGCTGTGAATGGTGAGAGCGTTAATTAGTGCTAACATTTGCATGCCATTTTAATTAAGACATAGATGTCTTTGAGTGGAAAAGTGCCAGCCGCTCCCTCCCTAATTATCCGAGTGCTGGGCAGGGCCCCAGGAGCAGGTGCCACAGATCAGCATCCTGGTGTAGTTCCAGTGCCCAGCCTGGCCAGGCAGGGCCACACCTGCCGGGGGTCTGGGCCAGGGCTGTGTAACAGAGCGCTCTGACCTCCTACTTTTGCCAAAAGATGGAAGAAAATGTCTTAAGTTACTTCTGACGATCTTCCTCTTCCTACGTTTGCTAGTTTTCCCGCTTCCCACTGGGTGGCGTGCGCTCAGGGGTGAGAGCCAGGTCCGTCTCGCTCCTTCCCTCCCCTCTCCTTCTCTCCTCTTCCTTCTCTCTTCCCCCTTCTTCTTCTTCATCTTCTCTGGTCTCTGCTCTTTCCTTTTCTTTGAGTCAGAGTCTCCCTCTGTTGCCCGTGCTGGCCTTGAACTCCTGGGCTCAAATGATCCTCCTGTCTCAGCTGCCCGAGTGGCTTGGACCTTAGGTGCACAGAACCCTACCCAGCTTTGCCTCTTTTAAAGGAATTCTTTATTTAAAATAAATTGTGAAATGTAGCACAATTAAGCAAAATACATAAAATTTGACAGTGATATTTTCAAATCATGACACAGCAAACCCTCAGGTCAGAGGCAGGACCAGCCTTGCCTCCCTGCCACTTCTGCCCTCCTGCCCAGCATGGTCTCCGCAGTCTCCTTGCCACGGTGTGTTGTGGCTGTCTGGTGTCGGCTCTGATGGTGGGTGTGGCGCCTCAGCCCTGGCGACCCTTTCATGGCAGCGCCTCTCACGGGGCTGTTGTGGGCACAGTAGGAGCCACCTGCTGTTCAGCCTTAGGATTCCCACCCAGGGCTGGGACTTCAGGTCCCAGGTGAGCTTGGCACAGCCACGGACCAGGCTCGAGGAGTCCCAGGGTAACAGAGGGCCAGAGGGATGGCAGGTGGGCTGGGGGTCTGGGAGACGAGTCCCTGGCAGGGAAGCTGCATCATAGAGTGCGGGCCAGGGAGGTGGAGGACCTGGGTGGGATCTGTCGCCATGGCACCGGCGGGCTTCTGTGGCTGGCGCAGGCAGCGCTGCTTCTGCGCTGGTTTGGCTCCGCGTTGCTAAGTCCCTCTCCCTGCCTAACCGCACGTGCTGCATCCTGTGGAAGGTGAGATGCGCAGCACAGGTGTGTGAGGGCCTGCACAGTCCTCTCCTGGGGCCTTGGCCACAGCCCTCCGCTCCTCACTTGCCCTCACTCGCTTCCAGGGCTGGTAAGCCTGACAGAAGCACCTGTCCTGGGAGGAGAGGGTCAGGGCAGCTCAGCCTCCGGCAGCCTCTGTGCAGGAGAGGCCAAGACCGAGCCCTGCCCAGGCTGGAAGGGGGCCTGAGAGAGGCACTGACCTTCCAAGACACTGAGGAGAGGAGGCTTCACGGCAGGGGAGGAGCGGGGAAGATGGAGGTGAAGAGAGCGAGAAGGGAGGCCCGTTATGGGGGCTGCAGGGGGCTGCGGAACGCTGGGTGTTTTGGTTAGAGGGACAGTGTGTGTGCCGTGCGTGTGCATGAGGCGGTGGGTGCACACGCTCATGGGATGTGTGCGGTGTGCATTCTGTACACGTGTATCTGTGTACAGGTGCATGTATGCCTGTGTGTATGCACCTGTGCATGTCGGGTGTGCACGTGTGTGGTGTATGTGCACAAGCGTGTGCAGTGTGCATGTGTGCACACGTGTGCTCTGGCCTCGGGTGGTGTGAGAGAAAAGGGAATCGGTGGAGCAGGAGGCCAGAGAAGGGTGCTGGTCCCTCATGGGCTCTGCCATGCTGCCATCAGGCAGGCCGGCAAGAGGGGCTGCGGACTTCTTCATGGCGGGGTGCTGCAGAGGTCCAGGTGCTGTCGGAGGGGAGGGCAACAGTGCTGAGTTCTTCCCATTCCAGGAACGGGCAGGCAGGTGCCGCTGGGAAGAGCCAGATGGTGCAGGGAGTTTCTAACTTTACACGGGCAGGCACCAGGTTCCAGACTAATCTGGGCTCCTCTTCCTCGCCCTCCCGCTGGCCTGGCTGAGAATAATCTCCTGCCTCACCAGCCATCTGTCCCCCACACTCTGGTGCCACCTGGCCTCCTGAGTGCCATCCCACAGGGGCCGTGTCGCTAGCACCTCCTCTGGCGCGAGTGTCTCCCCGGTGAGTCCTGAGTGGCACCCTGGTGAGGAGCAGGCCTTGGAAAGGCCCACGGGAGGGTTGGGGTCACGCCGTGCGTGGCTCGCCAGGGCAGGCTCCGTGTGCTGAGCGTGGCCACAGTATGATCTGGGCCTGGGCTTCCCAACCGTGGATGGCATGGAACTTCCTCTTCTAAACATGCAGGGTCTGGGCTGATTTCCACGTGAGCATCAACAATGTTTCTGGATCGCCAGCTGTTGGCACAGCACACACTGCCAGTCTGGGATGTGTCTGCAGTAGTTAGCTTTCTGTGACTATCAGACCCCCAAGAGGATTTTATTCTAAAGGGTCCCCATTTCAGAGACCAGGTTATGGTCGGCAGGCCCTGCTGCTTAGAGCTTGGTAGGCAGAGCATCACAGAAGAAAAGCCAGGACTCCGGCCTAGGGGGCGCCCTCGGTCCCAGCTCCTAAGGACTCTGCCACCCTCAGTGTCACTGTACCGGGTCGAGCCTAGGTCCAAGCCATAGCCACAACTGTGCTTTTTAAGATGACCACAGTTGAGGACAATGGTGCCTTGCCCAGGACTTTGCCTTTTTGATGAAACAAGCATTAATTTGTCCAGCAGTTCTGTCTATACAGAAGAGCTCAAATCCATCACGGCACTGTGGGGGTCTCAGAGCAGTCCCAGGGCAGCTGGCTCGGCCCCACCCACGCCCTCCTGAGAGCCGGACCCCACTCCTCCGGGGAGATGATTCCCCGGGAGATTCAGATGACTGCGGGCTGACTGGCGGCCCCAACATGGCTCACGCTGCTAGCTTGACTGAGTGAGGGCGACTGGTAAAACCTTTTGGCGTGTGATAGGCTGCATGTGTGGCTTTGATTCCTGCCTGCTATGAGGCTGGCCAGCCCTGGTGCCCGGCTCCTGCCCCTGGCACTCCCTGGTGTCACCGGGCCAGTGCAGATGAATCTCGGCCTGGCCTTTGGGGTTTTGTGCTGTTGTCTTTTTCTTGTTCTCATCAACTTGGACATCTGATTGCTACTCTGACACGGCCCTGTCTGTCTGTCTTCCAAGCGCCTGTGTGGCTGAGAACAGAGGCAGCATCAAAGCGTTTACGGTGGACTGGCAGGGTCACCGTGGCGCTCTCTGGGTTGGGGCGCTCCTTTGTGAGAGGTGTTTTCAAGCTGATGGAGGGGCTCGTTGTTCAGGCCGGAAGCTGCTCCTCAAGCAGGTGCTGAGAATACCCGTTTTCACCCCATCTCCACCCGTTCCACATCTGAGTGTCAGGATCCGGCGGAGGCCACCCTCGGACGCCAGGGCCTCTCCTGGCTCTCACAGAGGAATGTTTCCAGTCACACCCAGAGCCACAGAGGTGGAGCCGAGCCAGGAAGGGATGGGACGGCTCCAGGGGCTGCACGTTAGCTGACTCACGTGACCCTCACGTGACGGGGGCGTGCGGAGGGCGTGCTCTCCGTGTCTTTCTAAATGGCTCCTTCTACCCACCGTTTGCGTTGGTTACTCTTCTCATTCCTGACAAAATATCTGACACCCGAAGTTAAAGGAGGAAAGATTTGTTTAGCTCATTGTTTGTAGAGGTTGCAGTGTACAGTCAGCTGCCCCCGAGGCGGAGTGGGGTGGCAGTTCATGGCAAAACAGGCAAAAGGCAGCTTCCCTTCCCTCTCTTCCCCTTGCATCTCACCCAGGATCGAAACCTATTGATTGATGCTGCTCACACCAGGGTGAGGCCCCATTATCCACACCCTGAACTATGCTAAACCAACCAGCAGACTAGTTCAGCGCCCACGCTCTAGATCTAGCCAGCTCTGAAAAGCCCACCTGTGAGCACACGAGGCCTCGGGAACATCTGGCACAAGCCGTGACACTCCTCAGGGTTTCCCTGAACTATCTGGACGGAAACATTTTCACGGCCTCCTGGTCTCCAGCATTACTGTTGCGAGACCGCCATCTTTCCGGTTGTGCACACTCCGCTGAAGCTCTCTTGCCTCCTCCGTCCCTGCTGTGGGAGCTCGTGTGCCCGCCCGCCCTAGAAGCTCCTGGCCTCCATCCCAGGACATCTCAGGATTTATCGGCTGATCTCCTCTGGGTAGTGAGTACCGAGTCACTCTGCTCAAAAGCCTTTTGTTCGAATGCCAACCCGTGAACAGCCCATTTTGGTTTTTGCCCCCTTTCCCTTCTCTACTTTCCCACCTCTGCTGTTGCCTTGTTTCTGAGTCTTCGGAGTTAGCTCCTCACCTGGCTTTTCACTGTCATCAGGCTTTAAATTTCTTTCTTTCTTTTTTGAGACAAGGTCTTGCTTTGTAGTTCAGGCTGGCCCTGAACTCACTATATAGTCCTAGCTAGCCTTGAACTTGTGGCAGTCCTCCTGCCTCTGCCTCCCGAGTGCTGGGATTACAGGCGTGAGCCACCACGCCCGGCAGTGTGGGATGTGGTGGGTGTGAGTCACCACGCCCGGCAGTGTGGGATGTGGTGGGTGTGAGTCACTATGCCCGGCACTGTGGTATGGGGTACCAGGGACCGAACTCGGGACCGTGTGCTTGCCAGGCAGACACCGGAACCACTGAGCTCAGCCTCCCGCCCCCATGCTTTGCATTTCTGAGAATGTAGCTTATGGAAATTTTCTTTCTTTTAGCTCTGATTTGCCCAGGCTGTTGTTCTCCCTCTGTCTCTCCCCTCACACCCCCAAGGCTGCTGTGAGTGGGGGAAGTGTCAGGAGCTGGCTGATGGTTTCTCTTGTGTCAAGGTCTCTGGATCCTCCCTGGGACTAGATTTTATAGGAAGGGACCTTCTGTGACAGCGCTGAGGAAATGGGGCTGGGATGGCTGGTGTCCTGCGCTGGGCTCTTCCTGTTTCAGATCACTGTACCCACGCGCAGGCCTGGCAACCCGGTGCGGGACCCAGCACGGAGCGGTTCCTTAGCCCCTGCCGGGGAAGGGTGGGTGGTGCGCCGAGGCCATGACGTCTAGCTGTGTCTCGTCCGTCCCCGGATGCCGCCAGCACCTGCCCTGCGCTCAGGAGCTGCTCAGGACCCCGTTCCTCGGTCCTCCCAGTCCAGTCCCCGTCTGCTCGCCCATCTGCCTTCCACTCCCTTCCGCCTGTCGCTTCTGTCTCTGTCCTACTTTCTTTGTTCTCGTCGTGGCTTTTCTGAGATAGCAGAGGCTGAATGTCTTCCATCTGTCATTTTTAACCAGAACCCTGGAACTTCTTGAAAAGACCTCATTGTAGGAGAAACACCACTTTGGGTTGACTTCCTTCTACTTCTTCTCAAAACCCTCTCCTGCCTGTCCTGCTTTCAGAGGTCCCGCTCGCTGGCAGTTGTCTGACCACATTCTGGTTAAGTGACAGCGCAGACAGTCCTCAGACCCCGAAGACCCTCCTCCTGGGCACGCGGCACTGGACAAGTCGTGCTGCTCTGTGTGCTGTGCACACAGTGGGTCGGGGCAGAAGCGCCATTCTCCATGTCTGTCGTGTGTGAGGACTTGTGAAAGGGAAATGGTCGTTGAGGCCACACTTAGCTCCTCCACTTTGCTGGGGATCTTTAGGGATGACATCCAAGCACTCACAGTCTGAGAGACGGGATGCAGAGCACTGGGAGGCTGCAGAGGGCGCAGCCCCGTCCTGGAGCTAACAGGTGTGTCAGCGGCAGCTCTCGCACTGTGGCCGTGGTCGAGGAAAGAGCAGCGATGCGGGGCTTGCAGAGCGGCCTGGGCCGGGGGGCTGGCTCCTCCAGTCCCCGCTTTTCAGTCACAAAATTACCACTCCAGCTAACTGTTCCTCAGCCTTCTGGGTCTTTTGCCTGTATTGATGCATCAGTAACCCTGCTTAGCAGGGCCTGGAAGTGGCCTGGGGTAGTAACAAAGTTTCGAGGCAAATATTTTTTCATTATAAGGATTCAGATCTGGACTTTTCTTTCACAGAGTTGGTCTGTGATGAGTGTGTTACATAAGAGAGAAAGGAGCATTTTATGTGTTAACTCCTCCCTAACGTGTCTACCAACTCATTTTTTTTTCAGTGTTGGCAATCAAACTCAGGCCCTTGCACACGCTAGGCAAGCACCCAGCTATATCCCAGCCCTTTTTATTTTGAAAATTTTGAGACAGAGTTTCATTAAATTCCTAGGCAGGTCTCAAATGTGATCCTCCTGCCTCAGCCTCCTGAGTAGCTAGGATTGCAGATGTATGGCACTATGGTTCCCTAACTGGTGCTCAGTGTAGTAGTGAAGGATTTACTGTGTCACGCTAATAGATCTGCAGTGTGTCCTGCGGTGTAGGTGTAAGCAAAGGAAGAAGCTGCAGGTCCTAAATTCCAGGCCACAGTGGGTGTGCCCAGCAGAGCCCGGGGAGCCTGCCTGGGGACACAGACTCGAGCTTGGCAGGCAGCTGTCTCAGCCGTTGCCCACTGGCCAGGCTGGACGTTGGGGGCTGGGTGCCACAAGCCCATTTGTCCTTAACAATAGAGAGAGGAGTCAGCTGTTTATTCATTTTCTTGCTCGTTATTCTAGACCACATTGCTGAGCCCTCTTGCCTTGTGATAACTGCGGGGCACACACTGTAAGCATGGTGACCGGGCCTTCCTGAGGCAGGGCTGGCTTTGCAGATGGAGGCACATGTGGCTCAGGACACTGCTCTGGCCCCCAGCCCACGCCTGCACCCGGGTACCTAGCAGCCAGTGTTGTGAGAACTCAAGGGCACGAGGCTGGCTCACGGGGGCTCAGGAATACTGGGGGCTCCATGCCCCAGCTTAGAGGGCCTGTGCTAGCATGGATGGAAGTGTGTTTGGGGGAGCACAGGGGAGGGGCTGAGAGTCCTCCCTCAAGGGAGAAATGTCCACTCTGGAGTGAGGGGAGTCAGATCGGACTAGTGTGTGGAGTTCAGAGGTGTCAAAGAGCGCTCTCAGAAGGGGCTGGAGGTGGCTGCAGAGCCAGCTGATAGCTTGGGGACCTGGGGGCCACACAGCCCTCCAGGAGCCCACACTGGAGCGCAGGAGCCTGAGGAGTCAGCCCGAAAGCTCGGAGCTGGCTCTGCTCTATTCCGAGTCCTCACCCCAGACGAGGCCTTTGCAGCAGCCACTTTGCCAAGAATAGAGCCTGGACGCGGGGCGGAGGCCGTGGATGGGCGTGGGGTAGGGCAGCAGGAGGGCAGGCTCCAGGCGGCGATGGGAAGGAAGGGCGGGTACCAGGCCCAGGCCCTTTTCGGGGCCTCCTGGACAGCTCTGGAGGTGACTTCAAAACTGACAGAAGAGCACATTGCTCTTCTGACCCAGCCAGTGCTGGTACAGCTCTGTTCTAACTTTTAGCTAGAGTTCTGTCAGTTCTCACCCTTGGTATAGTGCACAGAGCACAGATGTTCGTGGGACTCCTCAAGTTCCAGAGCACGGAGGCTCGCCCTCCTGGCAGCAGAGCAGTTAGAACTGTCCTTGAACATTCCAAAGAAAATGGGGCTCAGAGATGCTTCCCTGCCTGGCCGAGCTTCAGAAACAAGGCGCTTCTTGATTCTGAGCAAAGTAGGTCTGAGTCTTGTCTGGGGACAAGGACGAAGAAGCAACGGGTTCTGTCACAGACCCTTTGCAGAGGCGGGGAGTGCTTCACTGCACTGCACAGGGAAGTACTGATTGCAGACCTTCCGGGTTTTTTTCAGTCTCAGGGATAGAACTCAGACTCTTGTGCTCCGAGGTAGGTGTGGTGCCACGAGCTAAATCCCCAACCCAAAACCTTCCTTTTTGGGAAGCTGATTGTCACAGAATAAAAACTAAGAAATACACGCATGGGCAGCTGTTTGCATGACGAGCGCAGCCTGAGCACATGCTTCCTCCCCCAGCACCCAGCGCTCGATTCCCCTGACCATTTTGAGAAAACGGTTCATTTCTCATTTGCTTTGTGGGAACATTTCTGGTTTGAGGCCTGCTTGATGCGTGGCCTTCCAAAGGTTCTATGTAAGCGGGAGGGCCGGAGCTCAGGCCGGGGAGTCCTGGTTCTGGGCCGCCAAGGACAAGATGAGGGAACTGTTGGGCCCCAGCGCCGGTGCGAGTCCCCCACCCCCGCACCCGCCCTCTCCCGCCTGTGTGTCTGCCCCGCTCAGCTCCCCTGCTGAGGCCCCCAGGCGTCCCCAGGGGTGGCGCCCACTGTCCACGGCCCCTCCCACTGGCCCTGGACTCCCTCCGCCCTGACCATACCAATCCCCCCTCACATCCTTCGCTTTCTCTGTCATGAGCCTCCAGGGTGCCCTCATCAGCACAGGGTGACTCTTGCGACCGACACTCAGTGTGTGAGCGCAGGCTCTCCCTGGAGAGCTGGGAACTGGACGGGGGAGGCCAGGCCAGCAATGGACCCAGAGTGAGGGGACCTCGGTGGGACGACCACACCAGATGAGACCAGGACCATCCAACGTGCCGGGTGGAAGCCAGGGGGTCAGATTTGGTGCCACCAGCCAGGGAGGAGCAGGCTGTGGCCAGAGCAGCTTCCTGAAGGGCTGCTGCCCGATGAGCAAGGAGCTTGGAATGCAGGGATTTCACCCAAAAGGAAAGAGATGCTCCCAACCTAGGTCAGGGAAATTTAAGGGGTGTGTGTGTGTGTGTGTGTGTGTGTGCGTGCACACTTGCATGTGAGTGTGTATATGCACACGTGTGATTATTAGGAAAACACGCTGCAGTTTTGCCTCTGTGCAGTGCTGTGGCTCAGACTTGCCCCTCCCACCCTGTGCGCTTGCACGCTCTGTTTGTCTTCTTGAGATGGTCAGCGTGGAGCGGTGCTTTCCCACACCCTGCACCCACTTTGGCCATCCATGTCCCCAAGACACATAGTATAAGCCCACTGAGGGTTTGCTGAGTGAATGAAAGAATCCAAAGTTATAAACAGTGTCTCCTTTTATTTATCCCCAGTGTCTTCTGAGGTCTGGATTTCCTTGTCCTTGGCAGGTGCAGTCCAGGGCACAGACTCGGCCGGGTTCTGGCAGGTGTGGGTGGGAATCTGTCGGCCCAGAGCTGGCCCTGCTGCAGGTCTCTGTGCCTGTGAGTTGGTGCTGGGCAAAGGAGAAGGAGTTTCTGGAAACAGCATAGTCCTTGCTAGAATCTTTGCTCCTTAGGAAAAGCATTTAGAATTCCCACAGTGTAAATTTAAAATCTCACAGTGTAGATAAATTCAGATATAAATTACACTCTGACCACCAGGACTCCAAGAGGAGCAGCGTCTGCTGCTTCATCCTGGGTGAGTAGCTGGGTTTGAGCCTCTTTCCCGGCCGGCCCCACCTGTGACTCCTTCTTCCATCTCAGCTCTGACTCGATAGGACCAAATCTAGGAGTTGAGGAAGGACCTTGGATGCTGGTGGCCGCTTCTCAGCCTTTGAACTTGGAGCAGGACAGATGGCCCCAAGTTCTCCCTTAGCCCTGAAGGGGAATTGGCATCAGTCTCTGCCCACCCACTACCAATGCCTGCCCTGTTTCACAGGTGCACATGCATTCATGCACCTGCACATGTATGTGTGTTCACTTGTGTATGTGCATGTGCATTCATTTTCGTATATGTATGTGTGTCGACAGCCATGCTCCTGAGGACTGTAACATCCATCGATTTCCCAGGTTCCAGTGAACTGGTTAAAGTACCTGAGCTCTGAGGACGGGAGGGCTGAGGGAGCACGAAACTGAAGCAAATGCCAGGGTCAAGGCTCTGAGCTCAAATCTGCTTTCGCCTCACTCTGCCCGACCACACGGCAGTGGGAGCTCAGGGCAGAGGCGGCCGAGTCCCGAGCACTTGACGCACAGAGTGCCCTCACTGTGCCCACGCAGCCCCAGCGGATGGCTCCTCAGGTGAGCCTGAGGCAGGGCTAAGGCGGGCAAGTTGCTCCACAGTTAAAGGGGCGTTTTTGCCCTACAAACTCTAGCAAAAGGAAAGGTTTTTAATCCAGGAACCACAATGGCCCAACCCAAGGAAGGACTTAGGGTTGCCACAGACAGCTGGCAGTTTGAGAAAGGGAAGAGAAAGCAGAAATGGCTAAGCACACGTGGTGTACGTGTGTGCACGCACATCTGTGTGTGCACGTGAGCTTGTCTTGACCTATGTGCTGCTGAATACAAGGCCTGATGCTGGGCCCTTGACAAAGGACAAAGTTCACTTCCTGCTGCTCCGGAGGCTGCAAAGTCCCTGAACACCAAGCATGGGCTCCCTGCTGGGTGCACATCCAGCCTCATCCAGGTGGGAGGGTGAGAGGGGGAAGCCACCATCTCTACGCTCTTGATCGTCGTGGGCTATGTGTGAGCGAGAGACCTGGTGGCCTCGCCCTCTTCACAGGACAGCTACCTGGATACTTTCTGGGACATATGTTGAAACCACAGCCTCCAGCCCACAGTCCTGGCTCCCTCTGTGGCTCCATCTGTGTCCGGGGGGGCTGGGCTTCTGGGGCTTCACTGTCCTGCACACTTTCGAGGGATCTGGTCCCGGAAGAACCCCCAATCGCACGGCTCACGTCAGGATGTGTGAGGTGCAAGGCTACAGAGAGGACAGACCCAGGCCTGTCGGAACCAATCTCTCCAGCCGCCTTTCTAGTCATGCCTCCCACTGCGCTCCTCCACGCCCTGGCACCTCTTCCTGTCTGTGTCCCTTGATTCCCTGATGTCTGAGTGGCCAGCGCCCGATGCCCTCCTGCAGCCTGGCCCTGCCCACTGTGCTGTGAACCCCTTGTGCCCCGTGCCACCCTGGGCAGTGCTCTGTGAGGCGAGGGGGTGGCGCTGCTGTCAGGCTGCCCAGGTTAGAGTTCAGCCCCAGTGTGAACAAGATGTGTATTCCTGGGAGATAGTCTGGGTGGAGCTCATGGTGCCCGTGGGCCCTTTCCCAGTCTGGCCCAGCTTGGCCGGCAGGACCAACACCCAGCAGCAGTCCCACCACAGAACTCTTGATCTACCCACCCAATGCTGACACTGAAAGATACATTGTCAGCCTGAGGCTCGCCGTGCCAGCTCTGCCTCCTCCCTCTTTCCAGGATGCCCCTTCCCTAGGCTGCCACCGTGGGTACTGGGTGGGGTTTAGGCACAGGCTATAGAGCTGCAGGTGGGCTGTGAATCCCTGGCCACCTGGCTATTCACCGTGTGACCTGTGGCAGGTACAGAACTTCTGGATCTGTTTTCCCCCCTGGTAAAATGGGCACAGCGATGCCCATGTCCAGGAGTGTGGAGCTAATGTTGAAGCATGAGGCTGAGGGAATCCTGGAGATCAGTCCTCAGCAGTGCGTTCTCCTGCTATTGAGCTGGAGGCTGAGTTGGTGGCAGAAGCGAGGGCCCGGTTAGTGCACCCCCCTTCCCGGCGCCTCCCTCTCTGCTCCTGGCTGCCGTACGTGAGCGGTCTCCTTCCTTGTCCACCCTGGATCCGCCAGAACAGACTCAGCTCCTGAGACTGTGAGCCAAACGCACCATTTTCCTTAGGTTGTGGGGTGGGTTATCCTGTCCATGATGAGGACTGGCTGAGATGCATCTGGCTTTCACCACCTGGCTGGGCTATAAGGAAGCCCCGCCCTTTGATGTAGCTCCCGGGGCTTGCTTCGGTCCCATGTGGAAGCCTCACTCTTCGGGCACACGGCCTGCACCCAGCCAGGCACCTGCACGAGTTGGGAAAAGGGGTGAAGTGCCTCACGGCTTTTGAAACCAGGTGCCCGGGTGTACCCTGAGGTCAAACCGGGCAGGCGCAGAGATCACAGTGGTACCATAAAGACCCAGTACAAGGCGCAGTGTTAGTCGGGTGAGACGGGCTCGGATTGCACCGCTGGTGCCTGAGGAGGTGCAGGGTCCTCGCAGGCGGTCAGGCTCAGGCTTCTCCTGGAGCTGCGTGTCAGGGAGAAATGATGCTACAGCCTGGCACACCAGGCTGCTGTGTCTTCCCTCACTGTGGGGGCTCAGCATGAGATGTGAGGTTGGGGCCGGTGGGTGACAGCTCCCAGCCCACATGAGGGCTCAGCAGATGGTGCATCTTCAGGGGGTGAAGCTGAGTGTGCGGCCACAGCTTATTGCTGGACGCCTGATTTCAGCGCCTGCCTGGAGCACGGGGGGCAGGAAATCCTCTCACCGCCGGGGAAGCACCATGCAGAACCGTGGGCCAGGCGGAAGCCGCTCTGCCCTCCCTGGCGCACGGCTCCCTCTTCTCCTCTCCCCTGCTCCCGGCCAAGCTGGCTGTCGGGGCGCAGTGGGGACTGGTGTGCTCTTCTGTAGAGCCCGGACTGAGGCCGAGGACACCTGGCCTGGGCCCGCCTCTGCCTCCTCTGTGCTCCTCAAGGCAGCAGGCAGTGGCCCCAGGCAGACCAGGTGCTGTCCCTGGTGCCGATGGATTGGAGGTGGGAGATGTGGGGGCGACTGTGGCCCCAGCTGCGGACAGCCACTCACTCCTATCTTCTCGGTGCTGCGGGGTGCCAGGTGCAGAGGAGGAGGCAGACTGCCCGCAGGCCACTGTGCACACAGGGCTGGCGTGTGAGTTGTGTGACAGCGGCATGCCAGCCTGGGCACACGCCCCTGAGAAGAGTGGTGCTCTCGCGAGACACTGCCAGGCCCTCGGGGGTAACAGCCGCCACTGCATCACTGGGGGAGCCCAGCACCACATTAGAGCGCTCAGGAGCGGCTCCGAGGCCAGGCTCTCCCTCTGGTGCACATGGAGATCTGGCAAAGATGCCACCAGAGCGTTTCTCACTGGTACTGACAATGAAGTTCACATGTTGTTTAAGACATTATTCCACGAGATCAAAAAACTTAATCTTTAAAATGCTCTTATGTGAAACAGTTGGTTTATAACTTGTCAGTGAATTACCTTCTCATTTTAGCAAGTTGGTTCCTAAACATGTAGGATGATAATTTAGAACACAAAGTATGCTTATGTAGATAGGATTAACTTTTAATGGTACTAAATATTGCATGTTTGAAATTATGCATTTTCTTCATCCTTATAATTATTTTATCTACATTTTCTTAAGTCTTGGGGATTTTTTCAAATGCATCATGGTGAAAAGCTGATGTTTTGAATGTTTTTCTCAATATCTGGATGGTTATTTATAATTTTTAAAATAAACCATGAACTTTGACAGAATGTGATTGTCATCCTGTTGACTATGAAAACTACAAGGGGAGCCCAGTAATTTTTTCTTCAGCTAAGTTCTTGTTGGAAGGGCCTTGGGATGAGGAATCTGGACTTAGAGCTTCTCCTCGCTAGAAAGCCAAGCTGAGGACTTGCCATCAGGCTGGGCCTTTTCGCACCTACACATTTTGGTGAATTCTTCTTTTCTCAAGGTCCCCAAATCCCCTATGTTTCCTGGACCTGCCAAGAACTGACACTGAGTTCATCACTTCCTGCAAGAAGGACCTTTGGTGGCAGGGCCAGGAGTCCCCTGAGACCCATAGGTTTTATTTGAAGAGATCCATGTTTCAAAGACAGAGTTACAGGGAGAATGCAAGCAGAAGTTTGTGAACAGAGGCGCAGAGAGGCCCAGGGCAGGAGCATGAGGTGACTTTGAACTATAGCTCCCATGTGAAAAACGTCTTCAGAAAGAGCTGGATATAGAGAGGGGCCGAGACAGTGGAGAGGTCGCTGGGCTCCAGGAGGGGCCTGAGGACGATGCGTTGACAGTGGGGGGAGGCGGCTCAGCAACGCTCGCCGTGGGATTCCTGGGCTTCGGCTCTGGGTAGGGAGGTCCGCATTCCTGGGCTTGTCCACCTCCGGGCTGTGAGGTCCACCGCGGTCTTCTGTGTAGGCTGTGCTCCTCCCGGTGGGCAGGGCAGCAGGGCGCCTCTGTCTTGGTAATTTTGTCCCAACTTTTGGCCAGTGGAGAAGGCAGAGAGCTTCCTGCTTCTGCATCTTCTCAGTCACCTTCCACTCAGTGGCTCTCCCCACTGCGGGTGACGAATCCCACAGGTCTCAACAGGAACTGAGCACCACGAGCGTCCTGCATCCTCATCAGCAGCACAGGTGGGATAAGCTTATATCTCTTTAGAAAATGAAGTTATTTTGTTCTGAAGATGTGTGAGTCCGTGTGACTCTGGCGTCACAGAGCCTCGGGCACGGCAGAGGCCCCCTTCGCTGCTTCTGTCTGCGGGCTTGGAGACAGCACCTGAGGTTTAATGCAGTATTAGTAGAGGTGTCCGCTCTTGGTGTCTCTTTATTCTAAATTTCTTTCAAATATTTTATTGATAAATTTCTGAATTTGTAAATCTTGCATCTGCAACATACTGAGGCACAAGCAGTACATGCCAAGCGAGAACCGCTTGGAATCCACGGTGGCCGGTTTCAGTGTGGCTGTGGAGCGAGGTGCCCCACCATGCCCGCGGCCCGCAGGCACGGGACCCTCCATCAGCTGTCGTCACTGACCTAAAAAGAGTGTAATTTCTTATTTAATTATTGACAGGTTTTCCTCACTAGCATATCCACACTCAGAACAGAAATCACCCAGCAGAGTGAGAGCCGCCCAGATGGTCCGAGGCTCTGGAGGGTGCACTGCGTGGGGCAGCAGTGGTCTGAAGACAGGTCTGTGGAAGGCGGAGTTTTCAGAAGCGTGCTGGGCTGGGACGGGGAGGGCAGAGGTAGGAGGCATCGAAATGACTTCCTGCAGCTCCGCAGAGAGGGCCCTCCCAGAGGGGCTGTGCAGTGCCCAGCAGAGCCTGCAAGCGGGCCGTCAGCAGTGATGCAGCCGGGCACTGAGCAAGCCCCACAGCAGCGCCCATCGCGAGGCCTCGGTTTTCTGTGAGTCACAGCTCCCCCACACGGGAGTCGCTGGGGGAGCCAAGGGAATGCTGCCACTTGGGCTCAGGCCCAGGCCCACGGCCTTACCCCGAACGCATCTCTCCTCCGCATGGCCAGCGCTGCCGGCAAGCTGCTCTTGGAAAAGTTGTTGTGGAATAGATTACAGGCATGAAAACTGTCGGAGAGCCAGAGGGGAAGAAAAAGCCCTCAGACCTGTGTTGGAATGAACAGGCAAAGTGTGATCCAGGACAAGCGGGAGCCGGTGTGGTCAGGCCACTGCAGTACAGGAAAGGAGGCCCTCACAGCTCGAGTCCAGTGGAGGGTGGTAAAAACGCATTCACACGCCCCCGACCTTAGACGCCCCAAATCCAGCACCAGAAGAAGCACAGGGTAGCAGAGTCCCTTCCTGGGTGGGGCTTGAGGCAGGCCTGGGTGCTGAGGACAGTGGAGGAGGAAGCTGCGGGGGACGCTTGGCAGAGGGAGCTGGGGTGTGGGAAACTTTCTGGCCTGAGCGGGCGAGGCTGGAAGCAGAGAGGGGAGGACCACAGTCATGAACACTGAAGCTGAGGTTGTTCATGGGGATCCCTGCTGGGGTGGGGCTGGAGAGAGGGGGTGGGATAGTCCACCGGGGTGCAGGAGGCTCGCAGCCCTCACGCTGAGCTCCTCACATGGTCAGGTGTGTTCTCCTTTGAGCACTGTCTGTGTCCTGAGGCCTTGGTGGGGAGTGAGGTGGAGGCAGAGCATGGGGCAGAACCGGGTGGGTACAGGAGGCTACGTGGTGGTCATGTCTGTAGCTGCGTGGGGACACCGCCTTCACCTCTGATGAACTGAAGGGCTGCTACACACAAGATAGGGAAGGGCAGAGAGCTAATCTACCTACCTATAAAAGCTCAGGACGAAAGGCAGGTATGGTCGTGATCTCAGCTGCTTGGGAGGCTGAGGCAGGAGGATTGCAAGTCTGAGGATAGCCTGGGCAACTTAGTGAGACCCTGTTACCAACGACAGCAACAATGACACAAAACAACCAAAGAGGCAGGAAGAGGGTGGGTCGGCAGAGCAGTCAGCCCCGCCTGCTGGCCTCTCCCTGCTCACTTCCTATCACCTCTCCCACCATCTTCCACTGTGGGCAGGCTTATCTTAGGAGTGCTGTCTCCCCCACTGGCCTGGAGCCTTGCTGGGTCCTGGGTGGTGCTGGTGCACGTGGGCATCAGTAGCAGCTTCTGAATTAATGCACAGTGGCCGCCTGGCGTTCCAAGTCCTACAGCCCCGTGTCCTCTACTGAGACTTTGCTGTTTGGGGATCCTGGAGGCAGCACAGGCCTGCGGAAGGGCAGAGACAGAGGAGGGCGCCACACGGAGAGCAGTGAGTTCATTCTGCCATTTGATGCTTCCCCTGGAGACTGCCGACTCCGGTAAGGCCGGGTGGCTCAGACCAGTCCTCCCACTGAACCACTTACAAAGCCGACATAATGGAAGAAACCTTGCTGACAGATCAGAGGGCCAGCAGGAGAGGACAGAGCTGCTGGGGCCCAACTTGCAAAGCGTCTGGGCACCCAGAGGTGGCCCCAGCCCAGGGAGGTTGCAGATCAGCAGCAGGGGACAGGGGACTGGTCCAGGCTGTGAGTCCTCCCTGGGGATGCAGCAGAAGCCAGAGTCCAGACCCCCAGGGCTCAGGGCTTCAGCCGCCGCTGCCCCGCCGCCCCCCCCCCCAGCTGGAAGGACTTGCCACGAAGACAAGGGAGAACCGTGGCAGCCTGAAGGTCGACTGCAGTTATCTTGCCAGCTTGGCAGTGCCAAGCCCCACGTGTGATCGAGGGAATTTCTGAAGCACCACGTTCTTAGACACCTGGCAGAGGAGGACAGCCCTCGCTGGAGACACAGTGTGGTCCGCCCCACGTGTCGGTAGACACCTTTCCCGGGAATGCGTGGCACACGATGAAAAATGACTCGACAGGCAAGGAGGGGGGCGGACTCAGGGCGGAGGAACCACTCATGGAAGCAAAGGCCTGATCAGCCCCATAGAAATGCAAGCTACCTGAATTCTTGCATTTCCCCTAGACGGCAGCTATTGTTTTGGTGGGAGTATAATTACATCACTGAAAGGAACTGCTGTATTTAAAGCACAAACCACAGAGCCGGAAAGAAGCACCGCTGCTTTGTCTGCAGCAGCTGAGAGTGGCCAAGTGGGAAACTTATCATTTTGATTTCTGAATTTTCTAACTTTTCTCTGACAGTGATTTATCCTGGAAGAAAGACCTTGTGTTCTGGAACCAGCAGGCCCAAGAGGTGAGCACAGCCCGACTCTGTGAGGAGTGCAGAGGCAGATGAGCCAGAGCGGCAGGGACCCACTTCGCCCGGACCTGCTGACAGGCCAGGGCTGGGCTGGGGCAGCGGCAGCGGAGCCGCGAGGATGGCTGCAAGCTGTGCGCCAGGGGCAGGCCACCCCATGCCCATCTTCCTGTGCTCTGGCCGTGGGCAGCCACGGACCAGGGCGTGTGAATGGCGGCGCCCTGAGCTCCGGTCTCCTGCCCAGGCTCGAGCTCTGGGGCTGCCATCTGGAAAGCTTTGGGACGCAAACAAGAAGCTCGCGCGAAGCCCGCACCTCACCCGCTCTGGGCTCTGGGCTTGTCGGTCGCCAGGGTCCGCTTTCCTAGTGGAGGTGCGGACCGGCCCAGCCAGTCACTGGGCTCCGGGCCGGTGCTGGGCCGAGGTGCGGCCAGACCCAGGGCACCCGAGACCCTCGGCTGTTCTGACCCAGAGCTCGGCACCGAGAGACCCAGCCGCGTCTTGGACCCCCAGGAAACCAAGCGGGCCGCCTCGGCACCCGGGGGAGCGGAGCGGGGCTGTGGTCCGGCCAAGGACCCGGACTCCCGGAGAAGACGCAGGGCACCCGCTGCCCGGCTCCAGCCGCCCCCGGCCGCGTGCCCCGCCCGCGCGCCGCAGTCCCCGCCCGCGGGGAGGGACCGGGCGGGCGGAACCGGGCGGGGCGGGCGGAACCGGGGGGGCGGAACCGGGCGGGGCGAGCGGAACCGGGGGGGCGGAACCGGGGGGGCGGAACCGGGCGGGGCGGGCGGAACCGGGGGGGGGGGCGGAACCGGGCGGGCGGGCGGCCGCGCAGCAGGTGCAGCAGCCGCGCGGGGCGGAGACCTGCCCGCCTCGTCTGCCCGCCGGGGCACCTGGCGCGGGCTGGAGGCCTCCGTCGTCCGGTCCCCACGCGCCATGGCCTTCACCTTCGCCGCCTTCTGCTATATGCTGGCCCTCGTGCTGTGCGCCGCGCTCATCTTCTTCGCCATCTGGCACGTGAGTGGCCCGGACCCTCCCGCGCTCCTGCCGCTGTCCACTGCCCGTTGTCCCCGGCTCCCGACTTCTCCCACCTTGAGCGCAGGGCCGTCGCAGACGCAGACACGGCTGGGACCCGAGACAGTGGATACAGGGGTTCCCGGAGAGGAAGGAGGGAAGGGGAGGTGGGGAGGAGCAGGAGCAGAATTGGGGCGACGGAGCGGGTGACCGGCGGACAGTACTGCCGGGCTGGTGCAGCGGGGAATACTGAGACCCTTGGGGCAGACAGCTCTGTCCAGGGTAGTCGTGGGTCCCCAGCGGCCGGCAGGGGCTGGAAGGGGTAGCAGCATGCCCGGATACGGAGCGCTCAGTCCTCGGCCCCGAGGTGGGTCCAGCCCCACACACTTGTGGGAACTAGGCAGGAAAAGCCCATGGCCGGCAGCGGGGTGCGGTGAGCTCCCTGACCAGCTGCCTCGCCGCGTTGCCCAGGAGGGACCCCGAGCCCGGGACGCCATCCTCTGTGCCTCAGACCTCCGGAGAGTGAGGAGGACCTGGAGACGCACGTGGAGGGAGGCGCCCTGGCTGTGAAGTGTTTGTAGAGTAAGGGGGCTTGTCTTAAAATAGAGCTCGCCAGCTCAGCACAGGCGCCGTCCCAGTCATACGCTCCCCGGCCTCTGCACAGAGCAGGCAGTGATCCGGTGCTACTTACCGGCCTGATTCTGAGATACACAAATGCACACCGCAGCGGTCGCTGAGAGAGCTGGGGCTCACACAGACTGTCCTGCCGCGCAGCGGGTCTGCACCGGCCCTGTCACCCAGAAGCCGGGTCCAGGGTGTGCAGAGAGTGGAGCCTTGAAGTTGACTGCAGTTAAGGAAAAATGGAACTTTATCCACTTTAGAATAAAAGGGATGCAGGATAGATCAAGTGGACAGTGTCCGAACCTCTGCCGCTGGACTTTAAGGAACTTGCTCAGTGTCTCTGGGTTTGGGTGCTGTTTGCAGGCCTGAAGGCTGAGATTTCACGCCATGGAGTGCACTGTGCCCCGAGGCTCGGTTCTCTAAGGCAACCCGAGCAGCCGGCCAGAGGAGCCGCTCCCTCCCTGCGGGGGGACAATGCATAATTCAAGAGCAGGTTAATTGCGGGGGTGGCAGGGCAGCAAGCTGAGGGGTGACACTAGAGAGGCAGTCAGGTGGTTCGAGATCCCGCTGCGTTCTCCTTCTCTGTCTGAACACCGCCAGCCCCAAGTCCGGCGGTCCGGCACGATTCCTCTTTCTCATCATAAAACTCGTTTCTGTGCTTTGAATTCAGGTCACAGTCCAATTCCCAGGCTCAGTCCTGCATCCCTCATCCATACCTACCCCTCCCGCAGAAGCAACCCAGACCCACAGCCCTGAGCTGCACTACAGTGTTTAGGATTCGGGGTGCGTGTGCGTGTGTGTGTGTGTGTGTTGGTTACACAGTGGTAATTATCTCAGAAGAGACGTGCGAGAGCTGCTCCTTGTCAGACGCGTGGTGGTCTCTTCCCAGCCTTTGTGTTCCGAGTTGGGGCGCTCAGCATAAACACATCCATGCCTGGGGCAGGTGTGGGCCCTTGCGGTCCTGTGCTGTGCTGCGCCGCCTCACCTGGGCTGGGCGATGCGAGCTGCTGCTCCCTCTGTGCTGGCTCCTTCCTCTCCCTTCCGGCTCAGGAGGAGGCGGAAGTCGCTACTGATTAGCACCCACGTGGCCAGCCTCTGCCACCCACACCCATGCAGGGACTCCCATGCCCTCCTCTGGGTGTCACCTCCTCCTTCCTCCGAGGGGATTAACAGCAAGGAAGGATGTGGCCAGCTGTGAGCACACCTCTTTGAGCATCCTTTTTGACATTGGAAATTTATCTTTGTTTTCAAGTGATATTTCTGAAATCAGCAACCATCTTCGAGTACATTCGTCACACGTGGAAGGCACAGAATAGCTGTCCTTTCCACCAGTGGCGCTGCACACCCCAGGTTGTCCTGGGGTGTCTCTCGTCTCCACACCGCGCTGTGGTCCTCACAGCTGCTCTTCAGCAGAGGAGGAAGTTTAGGTCAGAGAGGTTATGAGACATACTCACAGCAGCACAGCGGCTGGTGTGAGACTATCAACCCAAGCCCCTCTTCCTGCGGCAATCCTGTTTTTGGATTCTCTGACCTTGATAACAGCTTCTATTTGAAGGATTACTTGTTTTCTAAAATTTTAGCATTGGAATTTCTGATTGGAGTTGTAAGAATAATCAGATTCATTGCATATTCTTTTTAAACTGAAGAATTATTTCTTTTTTGAAAGTAGGCTTCTGTTTATAAAATTATATAGGTTCATTACCACTTCTTGGAAAATACAGTGATACAAAATGAAATAAAATTACCCTAATCTTACCTTCTGGATGGACTAGGTACCTGGAGTGCGTTTTAAAACGTGGATCATGGGTGTGTGAGGGAAGGAGAGCACTGCAGAGTCTCACACTCAGATGCGAGGCGAGCTCTGTGATGGCGTGTGTGAGGGGCAGCCCTCGCTCTGCTGGGAGCTGCACGGACTCTGGTGCAGAGCGGGGGCCTGGTGTGCACCTGGTGTCTACTCGGCTTAGACCTGGTGTGGACTTGGTGTGGACCTGGAGTGGGCCGGGGTGGACCTGAGTAGAATCGGTGTGGGCTCAGCGTGGACCTGGAGTGGACCTGAGTAGAATCGGTGTGGGCTCAGCGTGGACCTGGAGTGGACCTGAGTAGAATCGGTGTGGGCTCAGCGTGGACCTGGAGTGGCCCTGAGTGGACCCGATGTGGACCTGGTGTGGAGCTGGCGTGGACCTGAATGGACCTGGTGTGGAGTCGGTGTGACCAGGAGTAGACCTGACATGCACTGTGTGGACCTGAGTGGACCTGGTGTGGAGCCGGTGCTATCCATCTCTATACAGCACGGGCAACCAATGCCTTGGAAAATCAGACTCAGTCTGTTCATATTTGAGGGTTTGGGTTTTTAAGGATTTTATATCTAGAGTCACTCTGAGTTTTGACAACTTACAAAAAAAAAAAAAAAATCAATCTCCAGTTAAAGATTCGATGTACGCCTCCTCTTAAAATTACCATGAACAGCAGCATTTGTCGTTGTGTAGCCTTAATGGTGATGAATCTGTCTTCACAGGGGGGCATGGACCTGAATGCCAGGCGAAGTCTCCGCAGCCCAGCTGTTTAATCAGTCCCTGGCGTCAGGTGTGAGCACTGGGCACTTGGGGAGCACTCAGGTGCCCAGAGAGCCAGTGGGGAGACCAGTGTTGGGCTTGTGTGGAACGGGGACACCTGCCTGAAGGACCTGCTTTGCCCTCTGATCACCCAGGGAGAACCCGGGGCCCTCTGCAGACCTTGTGGGGCCTCATGGTCTGGTGGCTCGTGGCTGTGGCCCCTCAGTTCCCCATCTGCACGTGTGGGCCACAGCCTGCCTTCCCTGCCCTTGGCTCCTGCATGGTCCCAGTTGCCGCTGGACGTAAGGTGCTGCAGGGACGGGTAGGGCCCTCTGCTCCCTCTGTGCTCCTGGGCCTGGCTGGGAGCTGGGCGTGGGGCCCAGTCAGGACTTACGGAAGCCCTTCCCGTGTTCCTCAGGTGGTGAGTCTTGGGCTGACGTGGTGAGTCCCATCTGATTTTCCTCTGCACCTGGCACTTTGGAACCTTGACACCGTGTTTGCCACAGAGAAGCCTGAGTGTCATGGCGCAGCCCTTCTAAAGCTGGCAGGGTGAGCTCCCCGCAGTGCCCTCCCACACAGCACCCTCTCGGGGACAGACTTGTTGGCGTCCAGTTGCTGTGCCTGGCATGGCCCTAGGGGCACTGAGGGAAGGAAGTGCGGAGTGCAGGGACCGTGTCGGTGCTGCACCCTCTGGCTTCAAGGCCTAGGCTGGGGACTGTGGCATTGGCCGTGGGCAGTTTCTCCCTGACAAGTAGGGAGCTGGGCACTTGGAGTCCTGTGCCAACCTGGGAACCATGTCTGGCACCACCTGTCTCATCTTCCAGTGCCCCTAGGGCTCTGCCTCTTCTGCTCTGGCCTTGCTTCCCCAAGGTCTGCATGCCACTGCCTTGGGCCCATCTCCTCCGGGAGTTGTGCTGTCCGTGGGGGTGTCCTGCTGTCCTTCCACCCCCTGCTGCAGGCCTTGGTGCGCCGGTCCTGCCTGCTTCTCAGTACATCCTGGCCTTCTTGTGGTCCTCCGGGTTCACCTGTGTGACCTCGGGGCTCTGCAGCCCCCTCCCCCTGTCTGGCCGTCCTGTGAGCCTTGTCCTCAATGGCCCTACTCTGTTCTCGACCCTGTGTCCACAGGCTCCACGTGGAGCTGCCTCACCCTTACCCAAGGCCCTCCGCAGTCTGCCTTCTCCTTGTCACTGGACAGAAGCTCTCACCTGAGGCGGGAGTCCGCAGGGAAAGGTCCCGGCTCGCAGCTCTGAGGGTTGCTGTGTGTGTGTGTGTGTGTGTGTGTGTGTGTGTGTGTGTGTGGCCCTGGGCTCTGGTGTTGCATGTTGTGGCCGGAGCGTGGCAAACAGAGCAGATAGTGGAATGGGCCAGGCCCAGCCCTGTGCAGCTGTGCCATGTCCTCCGTGGGCTCGCCAGCTCCTCAGCTCCCACCACCCCTGGCCCTCGGCTCCTGGCCTCACAGTTCTGCTGTGGCTCTGTCCAGTCTGTACCCCTAGAACATGGTGGCCCCTTCCGACTGGCCTCAGTCATGGACACATATGCAGCTGTGCAGAGCAGCCTTCTGCTGTCTGGCTGCCTACGTGCTGTTCCTGTATTTTGATGACCGCTCAGTCCCTGTAGGACCAGGCTGCCTCTGGTGCCTCTCAGATCCCTGCCTCTGGGGTGCATGAAAGGCTGTCTATGTCACTGGCCAGCTTTGCCTGATCAGCCTTCCCTGGTGGCCCTGCCCCAGGCCACGTCCTCTGGGAAGTCCATCCATGTCTCTGTCCCCTGGTTTGCATCTGTGGTGGCCCTTTCTATGCATGGGACAAGTGTCCAGCACCCTGACAGACCAGTAGGTGTGGATAAGTGAGTCAGGCTGTGCCACTTACCTGCAGCAGCCCAGGTATGGCACAGTGCCTAGATGTTTGGGCGACAGCAGTGTCCAAGCAGTGACTCCATGCAGGAAGCTGGCTGCCTTGGGGTCCAGGCAGGCTCAGCAGGCACTCAGAGACGCCTGTCACTAGCAGTGTGGCACCAGGCCTCCCCGGTATTGGGGGTCTGTGCTGTGGGATTGTGGCCTCCCCACACCCCTGGCCCCGTGTTGACAGTGAGCTGTGGCTCAGGTGAGGCTGAGACCAACCTCCCACCCGGGCTGTGGCTCCCAGGGCCTCTGTGCCCAGCAGCCCGAGAGGCAGCTAAGAGCAGTCACTTGGCACGGCTCTGTGGCCTGACCATGCCCATGCCAATGTCTGTGTCCCCACACATGCCCGAGACCTGCCCGCAGACACCGGCACACTCAAGGTCGATTCCCTCTGCAAAGGTCGCCTACAGTCCAAGTGCACAAGCAAGTCCCAATGTGGAACTTAGTGATGAGGTGGAAAATGTCTTTACTTTGGCATAGAAGGGCAAAACATGAGCCTGTGCGCATGCGCCAGAGCAGACATGACACCTGACCCTCTGGGTGCGGCAGCCTTGGCCCCCTGCCTGGCCCTGGCGCCGAGGGAAACTGCCGTGCTTCTTGGAGATGTTCACCCTTGTGCGCTGGAGTCGCCACTCTCACTGTGGCCCCTGAGGCACTGGCACCCACTCCCCTCGAACCCCACTTCTGGGCATGTAGCATGCGCAGCTGTTTGTGCCTTAACACTGGCCATGCTCCCTCATGCTCCCACACGCATGGCCCAACACTCAGCCACGCACATACAACCCACGCACGCATCCCAGACTGTCTGCATGGCCTGCAGCCAGCAGCCCTAGCGGCCTGGTGTGTGTGCTCATGTACTCAGGACTGCAGCAAGGCACACAGAGCGGGACTGGACGTCGGTGGCTCTGAGTGTGCGGGAGGAAGGACACAAGTCCCGCTGTGGCGGTTCATGGGCTGTGACCCGAGTCCGACTTCTGGGGCAGGACGCTGAGAGTGTCCAGGTGTGGAGCCAAGCTGTGGCCATGCAGGGACCTGACTCGGTCCAGGCGTCCAGCCAGCTTAAGGCTCAAAGGCCAAGATGCTGCGGTCAGCACAGAGGCTTTTCCACCCTGCCGGCCCCTGGGCTGCAGTCTGGAGAGGACAGTGTAGGTGCTACAGTGGGCCAGGGAGGCCTCTGTTGCATGCGCTCTCAGGAGCCAGGCTGGAGGCGGGCAGGACTTCCGACCGGCCTCTGGTGCTTGGTCCTTGCCTGGCTGGACCTGGCCATCATCCTGTGCTACCCGAGTCTTCAGCTCTAGTCCCAGCCCCTCGCGCCCTTTGCCTGGAGATTTTTAGCTGCTGGAGAAATAGACCTCATGTAGCCCTGAGGTTTTGGCTAAGGGCTCTGTCCGTCTCCTCTTTAGTTGATTTTTATGCTATGGCAAAATATATATAACATGGCCCTTCCTACTTCATCTCTTTCTAAGTGCACATTCTGGTGTGCGAAGTACGGCACAGGCCGTGACCATCGCCACCCTTCACC
>PVIR01005820.1:0-21736 GCA_004026965.1 Petromus typicus
AGGGGTCTTTAAGAGGACACATTTTCTTTTGGGGAAATACTCGAGATTGCTAGTTCCTACTGTAAATGTAAGTTTATTTCTCAAGGCAGCTTCTATCTTGCATTCTGCAGTATATGACAGCTGCAGTTGCTTATCACATGCACCATTAGCTGGTGCTGTCTGCTTTTAGGTGATGAAACTGAGTTGAACCCTGGAACAGGCACTTACTCGCTGTCAGCCTCTCCTCTCCAGGCCCATTTTATCTTTGATATGAGGTCAATCTCCAGTTCATTTGCTCCTCTCTAGCTTCACATCCCTGCCTTGAAGGCCTCCTCTCTCCCTGGATGCACATAGTGTCTTCCTCACTGCACCCTGTAATTCTCCACTTGAATGAGAGGGAACTTCTTCAAAATGCTTATAGAAATTTTTGTTTTGTTTTTGAGACAGAGTTTTACTAAGTAGTTCACTATGTGATTTATTTGAGCTCACTATGTAGCCCAGGCTAGCCTTGAATTTGTGGTGATCCTTCTGCCTCAGCCTTCTGAGTGCTAGGATTATGGCATGCATCACCACATACAGCTTTGTCCAGAAATTTTGAGCTAATGGCTCTGTAATAGAATATAATTATTGTAATTTTCTAAAAGACACAGGTAATGAGATTGATTCTTCTTTCTTCTTGTGAATTACTTATCTACCACATCTTCCAGACTGCTGCCAGGGTTGTGCTTAACTTGGTATTTTGTCACCAGGTGCTAGTGGAGACCCAACAGTGATCCTGATTCTTAACTGTGTGATTGTCTCACAGCCTCAGTAGGGTAAAGGAAGAAAAGACTCATTATTGTACTTCTTGATGCCTGCTAGATGCTATTGTCACTACCATCCCTATCAAGAGTGACCGTGACAGAGAGTGTGGCTCCCAAACTCTGCCTAAATTCTTAGGAAGTAGGGAAGAGGTGGGGGCCTGTTCTCAGTATGTTCCTCTGGATCTGTCTCCAGCCATGGCCCGCTCTCTCCCTTGTTCCCACATGGGTCACAAAGGAACAACACAATGACATCCTTCATCTCATGTTCCTTATACATTTATAGAGGTAAACTTTTTCAGACTTTTTAAAATGCTTTATTTTATTTATTCATGTATAATTTTATTATTTATTTATATAAATATATGATTATTTATACAAATATTATACATTTATGTATATAAATATATAATTGTATTATTTTTTTTTATTTCTCTTTTTTTGAGACAGGTTCTCGCTTGGTAGTTCAAGATGGCCCTGCACTCATTATGTGGCCCAGGCTAGCTTTAAACTCACAGCAGTCTTCCTGCCTCTGCCTCCCACGTGCTGGGATTACAAGGATGAGCCACCATGCCTGGCATTGTGATATATGGTACAGGTGATTGAACTTGGGACCTTGAGCTTGCCAGGCAGCATTGGAACTCTAAGCTAAATCTCCAGCCCTTTAAGTCTTTTTTTAGATCGGCAACATCTAAAAACTGCTTTTCGAATTTTGGGGACTCTGTCAGTAGGTAATACTTTAGAAAAGCTCAGATCCTCAGTCTCCCTTGGTTCCCTTGATCCTGGCATGTGCTCATGGTTGGCCAAGCAGCTGATAGTGTGAGAGACACACAGAGGCAAGGCCCTGTGTGCCCAGTCTCCATAGCAGGAGGACCTGACTGCCTAGGGCACTGTCAGGGTGCTCCTGCTCACTTACCTTCTCTGGGTTTCTTCCATCCCTGCTTATAAGTCAACAATTCTGTGAGTCTACAATATTGTTCAAGAATTCGTTTTTTTTTTAGGTTTTTTGAGACAGGGTCTCGCTTTTGCGGTTCAGGCTGGCCCTGAGCTCAGCCTCAAACTCACATCACAATCCTCCTGCCTCTGCCTCCTGAGTGCTGGGATCACAGGCGTGAGCCACCACACCCGGCACTGTGGTATGTGGTACTGGTTGCTGCTGGGTGTGGGTCTCCACACCCAGTATTGTTATGTGGTTACCGGAGAATCGAACCCGGGCCCTTGCGCTTGCAAGACAGGCGCCGGAACCACTGAGCTAACTCCCCGGCCCAAGAATTCGTTTTTTTTTTTTTTTAACTTAAATTAGGATAATTATCTGTTGTTTAAAACAAAATATGTTACTGGACTATCTAGGAAACATTTCTCTTCTTGAGGAGCCAGACTCTGTCCTTTTTTTGACTCTCAGAAGAAACTATTATCTCTGCTCCTGTAACATTTAACACACATCTCTACCACCCTACTTTCCACTATCCCTCTCATGACATGATTTCCACCCCCCAGCACCCATCAGCCTCTGGCCTGCAGTCTCTAACAGATGTTTCTGAATATTCAAAGCAAATATATCACACAGAGAGTTATAAGCAATAACTCATTCTACATTTAACTAAAAAAGGTTTCTACTATGAATAGAATTTTAGGTACAATTTCAAATTGGAAATTAAAGTAATGTTGTTAAAGATTTAGATGATGAAAATTGGATGTAGCAGGGTAAGCCTCCAATCCCAGCTATTCAGGAGGCTAAAAAGGGGCAGCTGAGCTGTGAGTTCAAGACAAGACTGCATTACATAAGGAGACCTCATCTCAAAAAAAAATTTATATGATGCAATTTTAATTCATATCCAGTGTTAAATAAACCCATAAATCTAGACGCTTCCCACAATGCATAAATAATAAATATTAGATCAGTGTGTTTCCTTCTCTAAATGTACTTCAGTGAGAAAGGAAAACTTCTACAGAGTAAGCTATAAAAAGTATGGGCCATTGTCTTAAAATAGTTATAAAATTAATTCAACTACTTGACACAGTAATACTAATTCTATGCTGTAGGTGATTAAGAGAAAAATATTTGCCTATAAAATAATCTGTTTTGTCACCAATTTAATTTCTAGCAATGAAAAGTTAATTAGTGAAATCCAGAGTTATTACCTATTTCTACTTGCAGTTCATAGTTAGCAACATCGGTGGAGCATATCACCTCACTGGCTGTAGTTCGAGGTGACCAGGAGAGGGAGGGCTCATCCACCTGTATTTTATAAGGCAAAGACAAAATAGGTATAAACCTCTTTAGCCATCCTATTTGCTCTCCCCCCAACACAAGATAGTAATACTATATTTTCAAACACACAGGGCCCACTAGGGAGGCACTGAGTGGTGCTGAAGAGACTGTCTTAAGGTCCAAAAGACATATGCTAAGTTCTAACCGATGTTAAAGAGTGATCAGTCTGTGAACAAGGACAGGGTAGGAACAAACATTTATAAATGGTATTTTCTAAAATCATTTCCAGAAAAATGTTTAGAAGCTGCTGAGAATGGCTGATGATTCTTTAGGGCCCCAGTAAATGTGTCAGGGACGAGTTATATCAGCAGAACAGTTACTCTACACTGTGGCTCTCTGCACCCCTTTCTCCTCTTTGGGGTGAGTACCACCAGGGAGGCTCAGTAGTCTGGGCACGATGCCCACACTGCAGCCTACTAGGAAAACTTGCTGGGGAAGCTTCACACGATGGAATGAATAAGAGTAGATCAGAGAGAAAAATAACCCTGTATAGGTGGAGGATGATGGTGTGCAGATCTACCAAATGAAAGGCCATATATCAAAACTAAATCTCCTGGGTCCCAAGGCTGGAGGCAGGCTTGCCCTAAACAGAGTGGCAGTGAAAGAGGGAGTGTACAGCAGGAGGAGGAAGAGCTCTAAACCGCTGGCATGCTGAGAGCATGAAGATCTCCTCAGCAGCCTTTACAGGCACCAGCAGGTGGCAGGAATCTTGTTACTGCCTCCAAGTAGGGGAAACAGAACACAAAAACTGCATTATCATGTGCTAGGAATTGTGCAAATCACTTTTCACATCCTTGACTCCTTAATCAGGAGAAAGAGATGGAGTTTGAAAGAGACAGATGAATTTGTAGAGATTTGTGGCAGATATATTCCCCACACTTTTATGAGAGTAGAAAAAACATCATAAGCCCATGACTAAAGATGAAATGAGTCCTTTCCAAGAAGAAGAGGAATAAAAAGTGCTCTCAATCTTTTTTTGTTTTTGACACTCAGGACCTTGTGCTTGCCAGGCAAGCACAAGGCAACTAAGTTATATCCTCAGCCCACTGCTCTCAATCTGTAAGCCTGTCAGGAAGGCTAGAGACGTAATATGTTGTGGCATGTGGATCACTGCTTGGAACTGGCATATCAACACATGAGGGACTCAAATCACAGTTCACCAACTGTTTTGATCCCATCTACCGAGCTAGGAAAATGGTTATCTTTCAACTGCAAGGGACACTGTTACAGTTTGGATCTGAAATGTCCCCTAGAAGCCATGTGCTTAAAGGCCTGGCTACCAGCTATGGCACTGCTCTGAGACAGTGAGATCCTGAGGAGGCAGGGCCTTCGTGGAGAAATAGGTTCCTGGGATGCTCCTTCAGGTTTAATTTGGGGTAGGTTTAAACCTCTAAGTCGAGGGGAATCATGTTTTGGATATTAAGATTGCAGATACAATAAAACAGATTAGAAACTAGAATGCTAACAGTCAAATATTGACCTGGTTTTCAAAATAAGAGAAAACTACTAATTGGCAAGGCTTTGATCTAATTCTGTAACAGCGTTAGTTCCTTAAAACATACAACAGCTACATCCTGGAGGTTCGAAGGAGTTTCCAGAGTTTTCCTGTCTCAGTGACAGCACAGAAACAACAGCAGCGGCTGCTGACACAGAACCACCTTTACCCTGAAGGCTATTACTTGAGCCAAAACTCAATTGCATACTACCTCCTACTGTGTAGCAGGGCTGGTCTTCAGTAGGAGTCTTAATGAGTAAAAGACAGAAACATGAGGCTGGGGAGTTAGCTCAGTGGTTCCGGTGCCTGTCTTGCAAGCGCAAGGACCCGGGTTTGATCCCTGGTAACCACATAACAATACTGGGCGTGTAGACTCACGCCCAGCAGCAACCAGTACCACGTACCACAGTGCCGGGCGTGGTGGCTCACGCCTGTAATCCCAGCACTCGGGAGGCAGAGGCAGCAGGATTGCTGTGATATGAGTTTGAGGCTGAGCTCAGGGCCAGCCTGAACCACAAAGTGAGACCCTGTCTCAAAAAAAAAAAAAAAAAAAAAAAGACAGAAACGAAGACAATTAAAGAGAGGGCTGGGATAAATTATAAGCAAGATTAACCAGGGTTACCTTATTTTTCAGCAAATTCTGCAAGGCAAATTCCATTTTGTAGCAATAATTAAAATGGAAAGTAAGAATTAAGAGAAAAGGTCCCTGAGAAATATTTACTACCAATTATGTTCCTTTAAATATTATTTCATGTCTCAGTCACCACCCTGGGAAAATAAATGTGAGACAACATGCCTCATATTATAGTTTAAGAAAAACAGGCATTAATCATTGTAAAATAAAGCAGATAGAACAGTTTATAGGGATGCCTAAAATAGGTGGGAACATTATGGGATAAAAAGTATAAGTGGCAAGATTTCGCAGATGTGCTACCTGGACCACTTCTATGAATGAGAGGAATTTCATGGGGAGAAAGGAAAGTAGGGCACCTCAAGAAAATAAAACAGTATGTGCTAAGGCTCAGTGGCAAGAAATACAACTCAACCGACATATGCCACAGCATTAAGAATCCTTATATAACGTCAAGAAGTTTAGACTTTACTCATAGGATTCAAGCTGGAAAGTAGCACCAGCAGAGGTGCCAGGTACTGAACGCTGATGTGAGTGGAGGGAAAGGACCAGTGTGTGTCCAGGGGACTACAGGCCAGAGTCTGCCTGCAGCAGGTCAGGTGCAGGATGGCTAGACAGGACTCTGAGTAGTCCTTCTGTGGAGGAAGGCTGGAGAGACAGACTCCTAAGAGTTGGTGTCTAACTGCACACAGGGCAGGGTAGAGGCTGGGTGAGCATAGCTCAAAATTTATAGTTGGAGGGGCTGGGGATTTAGCTCAGTGGTTCTGGCATCTGTCTTATAAGCGAAAGGGCCGGGTTCGATCAGGTAAGCACATACAATACCGGGCGTAGAGACTCACACCCAGCAGCAATCAGTACCACGTACCACAGTGCTAGGCCATAGTGGATCACGCCTGTAATTCCAGCACTTAGGAGGCAGAGGCAGGAGGATTGCTGTGAGGCTGAGCTCAGGGTCAGCCTGAACTACAAAGCAAGACCTTGTCTCAAAAAAAAAAAAAATTATAGTTAGGATGACTTCTAGATGGATCCTCATTAGCCAGGAGAGGAAATACGATGGGTTGGTGAGATTTCAGAGAAGACTAAGGTTTTACTCAAGCTCAGTAGAGAGGCACCTTTGAAAAATGAAATCGGATGTATACTTCTGCTGTGTAGGAAAGTCTGAGATTGCAGGTAATAATATGAAAATCACCTGTTCACTCGATGCTGGCTCCCTCCGGCATGCAGAGGTAGCTCCTGGATAATCTAGAACCACAGGACTAGGTCAGACTATTTAGACAGCTTTGGTTTAGGAAAGAGAAAAGGTCAAGTATAGATGAGGAGAGCAGAAGGAAGGGAAGAAATAGTAAAAGGAAAAGAGCCAGTAGAGACCTAGGAATGAAGAATACTGCAGAAAGCCAAGGAGGAGCACTAACTACTCAACCATTTTCTTACCAAGCACCGGTGGATACTGGTTTCAGACTGTGTCTCAGGTCTGAGGGACTCAACTTGTGTTCGTGAAGTACAGAAACAATCCTAGAATCAGAAGTACATAAAATAAATGAAGAGTATGGCAGAGGATCAGCAGGAATGGTCTGAAGATGGGTTAGGGACAAAAAGAGTAGACTGGATTGGAGACCAGGATGCATACCACCAAGGTGATCAGTGGAGAAGTAGTTGGGTGTGCTACAGGCAAATTTCACATCTATTAGAACTGTGCTTGGTGTTATCTCTGACCTTGTCCTATCTTTTCTTTTTTCATTTTTCTTTCTGCCTATGTAGTTCTGGCTGACCTTGAACTTAGTATGTAGCACAGGCTGGCCTTGCACTTGTGCCAACCTTCCTGCCTCAGCCTCCCAAGTGCTGGAATTATAAGGGTATGCTACTAATCTAGGCTCAAATGAGTATCTTAAAGTCCATCCCTACTTACTTAACAACTTGTAGTTAGTTACTTAAAAGTAATCAAATTTGCTGCCTCTAAAAATATCAGAATTTGTTTTTCCTTCTTTCCTCCCTTTTTTTTTTTTTGGTCTTTTGTGACATGAGGTCTCCCTAAATTGCGTATGCTGGCCCTTAATTCAGCCTACTCCCTCACCCTCCTGAGATTATGTGTATGTCCCTATGCTGGCTCAGAATTTCTCAAAATTAAATTATGATTTTCTCAATTAGCTTAATTTACTGATTATATCAAGTTGAATTCAGCGCTCTGAATATCAGGATCCCTATCTATCAAATAAAAGGATTAAACTAATTGGTCTTTTGTATCTTCTCCAACTTATAGACTAATATGAAAATAAAAATTTTTTTTGTAGCACCAAGGATCAACTCAGGTCTTGTGCTTGCAAGGTAGGTGTCGTATCATGAGCTAAATCCCTAGCCTGAAAAATAAAAATCTTAATCCTTTAGAGCAGGGCCACCAAGTTATGGTCCATGAGCCACTACCTATTTTTTGTGAATAAAGTTCAACTGGAACTCTTATTCTTTTGTATTGGGTTCACAAAACCTGTGTCTACTTTCATGATAAATAGCAGGAGGGTTTAACAGAAACCATATGATGTGCAAACACCCTCTGGCCTTTACAAAAAGTTACTTGAAGCCCAATGTGATGGCTCATGCTTATAATCCTAGCACTTCGGAGGCAGAGGCAGGAGAATTACGGTGAGTTTGAGGCTGGCCTAGGCTAGAAAATGAGTTCAAGGCCGATCTGAATTACAAAGTAAGACCTTGTCTTTAAAAAACTAAGAAACACCCACCCCCACCCCCTGCAAAAAAAAAAGGGAAAAGAAAGTTATCTGATCCCTGTTTTTGAGACTAAGGTGTTTCACTTAGTATGTTCCATAGTTCTGTCAGCTATGCAGTAACTGGGGTAGATAGGCAGAGATGAGCTTGAATTCCTCGCTCCAATTCTTGGCAACCGTGGTCATACTTAAAATAAGGTGATGCCACTTGCCCTGACAATCTCACACAATTTTATTCTACTTTTTTTCCTACTACTGGGGATCAAACTCAGGACCTTATGCTTGATAGCAGGCAGCTGAACCACTGAGTTAAATCCCTAACCCTCTCACACAATTTTAAAAACTGAGATCAATATTTTCAATGTGAAAATATCCTACTCAAATATTACATTGTATATAAAACAGAATGAAAGTCCTCAAACTACTTTATCGAATGCAGATACCACAGCTCTATCATAAGGGGTCCGGGTTGCAGCTCAGTAGCACCAGGCCCGCTTGGCAAATGCAAGGTCCTAGTTCAATCCCTGGTTCCAGGAAAAAAAGACTAAAAAACAGGTTGGTATCTGTACCTTATACTATACATTGATCAAAATATTTCTGACTGATTAAGACAATGCAATTATCAATATTATCTTGCTTTCATTTAGTGAAATGGAAATTTATGAAAGGAATTTTTGAGTCTTGAAGGACATGTGCAGCATAGTTAACAGGATGCGACTGGCATCTAAGTACAACTTATATATGAGGAAGAATAGATATGGACAAAAGATGAAAATAATGAGTATATCAAAAAAGTATAGGAGAAAGTTTTGAAAAGATAGAACTCACTGAGAATTTAAGTAATTTTCAGGACCACAAGTAATTCAAGACAAAATATTTCTGAGCAAAACAATAGCCCATCAGAATATGTCTTGTTACAACTGTGCACTAACATCCACCTACTTTGATGGCTCAAGATCAGATCCATACCAATAGGAACTTACCAAAAGAGACATTGAATCGCTTTAGTTCACAGAAAGTAACAAATATCCATGTATTTCAAAGAGTTTTGCTTTATCTTCCTTTCAAGATGCAAAAATATCCTACTGCAGAAAACAAAGTAAAGTGTTATATTTACATAAAAATTTCTTGAAGATCTAGTTTCTTAAAAGTGTCTTCAAAGAGCACTCCCTTCTCTTGAACATTATTTAGGATCGGACATCGCTGTTTAAAGGCAAACTGGGTAGACATGGTGGCATGCACCTGCAACCCCAGCACTCAGGGTTGAGGCCAGCCTAAGCTGCATAGCAAGATCCTGACGAAAAAAGAAATGCTCTGAATCCAAAGCCTTTCAAAGTCTCAGTCTTCTTGGATCTCTCCCCTATCTTTTCTGGATGGTTCTTTAACAGAACCCTGAGTAAACTGGAAAATAACATAGAAAGTCAATTTTGACCTACATAAAAAATAAAAAATTTCAAAACTTTTCAAAAAATTTCAATGCTTTCTAATTGGATTAATTGGCTATTAAATTATTTGGGATCCCTGGCTAGCAAATATGGAGAAGGATCAGGATAAATAATAGAACAGTAGGGCTGGGGAGTTATCTCAATGGTTCTGGCACCTGTCTTGCAAGCGCAAGGACCCGGGTTCGATCCCCGGTAACCCCATACCATACTGGGAGTGGAGACTCATCCCAGCAGCAACCAGTACCACATACCACAGTGCCGGGCATGGTGGCTCACGCCTGTAATCCCAGCACTCAGAAGGCAGAGGCAGAAGGATGGCTGTGAGGTGAGTTTGAGGCTGAGCTCAGGGTCAGCCTGAACCACAAAGCAAGACTCTGTCTCAAAAAAATCTAAAAGAAAAAATAATAATAATAATAATAATGGACCAGTAATTAGTGTTCTACAGATATCTGAGCAAGATGAGAAAAGGAGGATTTTGCAAATCAGAAAAGTATAGAAAAGTAACCAATTTTTTAAATTAAGAATTTACTGGGGATGTTCACTATGAACAAAAGGTAAAGAATGGGAGGAAATGGGCCGGGGAGTTAGCTCAGTGGTTCCGGCTCCTGTCTTGCAAGCGCAAGGGCCAGGGTTCGATTCCCCGGTAACTACATAACAATACTGGGTGTGGAGACTCAACCCAGCAGCAACCAGTACCACATACCACAGTGCCGGGCGTGGTGGCTCACGCCTGTGATCCCAGCACTCGGGAGGCAGAGGCAGGAGGATTGTGATGTGAGTTTGAGGCTGAGCTCGGGGCCAGCCTGAACCGCAAAAGCGAGACCCTGTCTCAAAAAACCTAAAAAAAAAAAAAAAAGAATGGGAGGAAAAACTTGAAAGGTTTATTTCATTACCCGCCAACCCTTACAATCAAGTTGTTTCTGAGCAAAGCAGAAATAAGTTTGTGTGCTACATAATAAAGAAATCAGTGTCTGTCCTACCTGCTTTTCAGGTAATTGAGAACAAATGAGGTCCTCCTCTGAAAGTGCTCCTGACTACCACATACTGGTGAGTAAACCGTCCATAAGACTGTGAGGCTGCACCGCAAGATACTCCCACACGGTGGTGGCAAGGCAAGAAGACAAGGCTCTTCTGGCAAGCAGGGTGTTAGTGTGTTGATAGCCATGAAAGCACTGAGACCCTCTGACCCAGTGAAAGTCCCACTTTTGTAGTCTTTTCCAAGGAGAAAGCCAAGGAAGGGGAAAATCCACAAACATACTCTTTTTTTGGGTTTTTGCTGGTATTCTGGAACTAAGCTCAGAATCTTCAGTTTGAGGCAGGTGCTGGAACCATTCAGCTAAATCCCTGTCCTTTTATACACATACTTGTTACCAGTTCTCTATAACAGTCATATGTACACTACACACATATGTAATGCATGGCCACCATGGACTAGCTCTGCACTGGGCACTGGTAACCAATACAGACAAGGCCCTGAGCACTTGAAGCTGACTGACCTTCATAAGAGCAGATGGGTCAGTGTTGTCAGGAGTAACTGCATTTTGGGTTATCATGGTTTTGGATGCTACTTTTTTTCACTTATAATCAGCCAGCTACCAACTTTAAACAACAAAACATGTTCTAGAAAAATGACACAATCTGTCACAGTTGTTAGTACTGAAAGAGCTGGCCCCATAGGGTGATTTAATGCCAAAAGGTAGATATGGCAGGCTGTGAAGAGATAATTTTAAAAGACATTCTGAGGTCAAGGCTGCAGCTGCTCCTGGCAAAGGAGTGGGGTAGGTGACTCTGTCACTTACTCTTGCATGCCTTTTGTTTAGGTATGGATATAAACCAGTTCCTTAAAACACAGACTTTAGAAATTTGCATTTCAGTATCCTCAAGTAGCTCAGTAGCGCCCTTTGCACGCGTATCTAAAAGGCTAGCCACAATACAGCTTCATAAATGACACACCTGTTCTGACAGAATGGCTCGTCTGAACTGCTCTCTGAAAGGTCAACACTTTCTTGAAAACCTAAGGGCACACTTACACGCAGAAGTCCAGTTCTGAGGGCATTTAGGTGTCCAGCAGAGGCCAGTGTTACAGGAATGCAGAGAACTTGATTTAATTCTCTTTGTTGAGCTTCAAAATTAATGTAATTTTCAAAGTGATCTTGGAAGCCCATAAAATCTTGACGTTGACAGCGGCACACAGCTGGGCAGTTTCTCTGATTCAAGCTTTTGACATACAGTGACAGCGCCTCGGCGCCCAAGCCCCCACCCGACCTGACCCGACTCCCGGTGAGCAGTTCTGGGAACAGGGTGTCCACTCCGGCCGGGCTGGAGGACAGCAACCCCAGGTCCCCGGGGAAGGGACTAACTCTGGAGGCTCGGAGGTGGGGAGATGCAGGCTGGGAATGACGGGGTGGGGGGCAAGCCTGCCTCCCGGGGCCAAGCCGCGCGCTCTCGCACCCCTCCCGACCTCCGCCCGCCTCTCCCGCCCGCCCTCGTCCTTACCGAGCGGCGCCCGCTGCCAGCGGCTGTCTGAGGGGCCGCGAGAGCCAAGACCCAGGGACTCCCAGCGGAGGAGAGTTGGAGGGCGCGGGCCACGAACTCTGCCCCAGCCCCGTGGCCTTGGTAGCGCGGGGCGGGGCAGGACAGGGCTAAACGGGGCCTTTCGGACTGGGCGACCAGGAACTACAGCTCCCAGCAGGCCGTGTGCCGGCCGCGGGGGCTGCTGGGAGAGCAGGGCGCCTGCGAGCTTCCCAGACGCGCTGGGCGCTGCCTCGACACGGTCCGGCCGGGCCGCTGTCGTTGGGTGAAGCGGCGGTGAAGCTACCCTCTGGCCGCGTCACGCCCGGGCGCCTGCTGGCCAGGGCCGCCGCGGGGCTGCAGGTCATCTGCTGCGCCTCTCAGCGCGTCAGCCTGAGGACGCGGGGCTGTCGGGTGAGTAAGCCGCCCGGCGACCTCGGGGTTTCCGACGGTCGCCGCTTACCCGACCGAACCTGGGTGGAGCCAGGTCCGGCGGGGAGTCCAGATTCGTCCCGCGCGGATTCTCCCTGCTTTCCGGCAACATCGCTCGCTCCGGACGGCGCCCTCTGGAGCCTGGCTCAGAACCCGGGCTTCAGCGTCCTCAGGCTAAGCCATAAGCTAAAGTCGCCATCTGGACGTCGCGGGAGGATGGGATTTGTCCATTCCCTCTGTTTTTGCGGTTCCTTTCCAGCTAGGCGCAGTGTGGGTTTTTAAAAGAAAGACGCTGGACGTTAGTATGAAGCTTAAATCGTAGGATTGACAGAGGTTCTTTTTAATGCCGTGTAAAAATAGTCTACCAAACACAAAAGTCAAGGATTGTCCGCATAGCGATGACCTCGGCCACTTAATCATGCTCCTGTTACTCAGACATGCTACTTCTGCGCAGGAAGAATAGTTACTTTTAGACAACATGAAGCAGACTGTTTCAGTGTTTGGTCTGTCACGATGAAGGTTTTGTGACCTTCAAATCTTTGCTGCCTAACTGGAAGTCTGAGCTGCAGAATTGATAACACGTTAATGGTTGCAAGTCGACATTTAGCTGTGAAAGACTTAGGCTCGGAAGGGCAGAGATAAAATTGCAGCAGTTATTGAACCTTCCTAGATATTAAGTGATGTCCAGCAAGTCTCAGACATTTATAAAGCACTTACTATAGGAAGACGGTGTACTGTGCACACATATTTATTCATTTGAGGTAAGAACAAGATAGGGTAAGAACTAACATTTGAGTACCTGCAGCTTGCCAGGTACACTAGTTTGGGCTCTGTATACATAGCTCAGTTACTTTAACGACGCTGTTGTACTCCTTTGAGGATCAAGGATTTATGTCATGTAACAAGGTGAGTTCAAACCTAGAACTACCTTGCTCCAAAGTTATAGAGCAGATGACTTCTGCCTACTTCAAATGTTACATACCCTAAAGGTTTAAGCTGAAAAGGATTTTGCAGCATTTTTTCCTAATACTGGTGTCAACACACCTTGAACATCTAAAATAAATCTAGAATCCCTGATTTAATACTTTTGAACAAATTGTTCTGTCAGAGTGCAATTTCCATCTTGCACAGAACTGCTCATTAAGACCCTAAAAGGCTGTCCCAGATCCACCTCATTGTATTTGTATTGTATCTGACCCTATTTGGGTCAGATAGGGTAGGAATGGACTTTCCTCACAAAGATCCTTCCCAGGCCATAGGGTTATGGTTTCTACAGTTGAAAGTATAAGCCCAGGGTGTTATTCAATGTGAATAGCTATTGTCTGTAGTCACAAAGAGTGGAAAAATTTTGTTTAACAAATTTTACTTCAATGCCCAAACTATATTAAACATCATTATAAGAAAGGAAGCATGATGTTATTTCTGTACATTTGGAGTTTTTTTTAAATCTAGTTCTGCTGTACTAGTTTTTTAACCTCTTTAATTTATCCTATTTAGTTGGAAAGAAAACTAAAGTATTAAGGTAGTGGTCACATTTAAATGTAATGGAAGGAACTGAGTTATTCATAGTTTCCAATCGTATCTATCCAGACTTCCAGTGTTTTTATAATAGGAAACATTTATGTAATACTATGTACCACATAACTATCTAAATGGTTAACTTATACCCCCAATAGCACCATCAGGTATTTTATAGATATGCAACTAAAGCAAAAAAGTATAGGTTATCCAGGTCATGTACCTGTGGAACAGTAGGTTTGACTAGGTGTAAGCAAGCAAGATCAGAATCTTTATTCTAAAATTTTCTGGTTACTTTCTGTGTACTAACCCCACAAATAGGTGCTTTTTTTAATGATAAAGTGTTTATCTTGGCAACTGTCTTTTTTTTTTTTTTAGATTTTTTTGAGACAGGGTCTCACTTTTGTGGTTCAGGCTGGCCCTGAGCTCAGCCTCCAACTCACATCACAGCAATCCTCCTGCCTCTGCCTCCCGAGTGCTGGGATTACCGGCGTGAGCCACTACGCCCGGCACTGTGGTATGTGGTACTGGTTGCTGCTGGGGTGAGTCTCCATGCCCAGTATTGTATGCGGTTGCTGGGGAATTGATCCCGGGCCCGTGCGCTTGCAAGACAGGCGCCGGAACCACTGAGCTAACTCCCCAGCCCTCTTGGCAACTGTCTTAATCAGAATAGAAATTCAGCATCAAATAACTTGTGCTAAGTCACAGAGTAAGTTGCAAAGTAAGTATACAGTAGGAGCTAGGACTGGATTATAAATTTACCTTCAAGTTGTATGCCTTGTTAGTCAAGTCTTTATTAAATACTTTCAGTAGACTGACCCTGTGCTGGGTGCTAGCATTGTAGTCTTCACTATAAAGGAATATAGCCTGCAGAGGGAAGGAAACAATTATGAGATTGAGCAGAGTAGAGTATGATGGGAACACAGAAAAGACACTGAAATCAGTGTGGAATGGGAAAGCTTGGGCACTCAGGAAATTTGCTTGGGCAAGAAGAAGATGGGGATGATTAAGGGTTGAGTTGTGTCCTTTGAAAATTCATATGTTGAATCACTAACCCACATAACTGTAGCATATGTCTATGTTTGGACAAGGTTTTGGGGCTGATTAAGTTATAAAGAGGCCATTTGGATGAGCCCTAATTTAATCTGACAGTTGACTTTATAAGCAAAGAAATTTTGAATGTAAGAAGAAATAATAAAGATGCATCCATACAAGGAAAGTTCAAGAAAGCCAAGGAGAGAAGCTTCAAGGGAATCCAGATTTGCTAACACCATTATCATGGACCTCAAGCCTCTGGAATTGTGAGAAGATAAATTTTGATTGTTTAAACCACACGGGCTGTGATACTTTGTTATGGCAGCCCCAGCGAACTAATAAGCATGGGCTTCCAAGCAAAAGGAATGACATACAAAAGGCCTATTAGGGGTAGCCGTGTGATTTAGGTTTCGTTGTGAGGAGAGACATTTGAAAGATGACCCTAGATAGTAGGCTGGGCCAGATTAGCAAGATTTTGTATTAAATCTGAAGGGCTTTAAACTGTCCTGAGGGAGGTGGAGTGGAGAGGTGTGTAGCAGATTTGCCTGTTGCTAGGACTCTACTGAGCCATGAGAAGACAGATTATAGGGTTATAAATGGTCACAAGATCAGTTTGGCAGTGACCATAAGAGGCTGAACTCAGGAGGCTGTCTGGATATTGAAATACTAAACTAAAGCAGAATCTCTGTTACTGTAAGGAAGACGATAATGAAAGGAATAACAAAGACATACACAAGAAAATTTAGAATTTATATGTAATAATTTGTACTTAGATACTTCCTGTGCTCTTGCCATTTCATTTTCCCTGTATATGTTGCAAAGTTTTAACCAGTTACCACAGCATAGTCAGTATTTTTTCTTTCTAAAGTGTGATTTTATTTACCTAATTGATACTTTCACGGTGTTTACATTGTTCTAAACCCAATTCTCTTAAAGCCTTAGGAAATATTTGCTATTATCTCCATTGGCTACCTAAAGATAATTAAAGCACAGAAAAATGAAGTAACTTGCCCAAGGTCACATAGCTAAAAAACAGCTGCACAAAGATTCAAACCCAAGCATTCAATCTTCAGAGTCTGTGTGTTGAGGATTATATTATGTAATGTTCATCAAGAGCATCAATTAGTTGTAAAGAAAGAGGGGAGGAATAAAACATAATGTTTGCTGTAAGTTAGACAATTTATGGGGGAGATGAGCAACAATTACAATGAAAGATTTTTTTAAAAGTCTTCTGGAGAAAAGTAGAGTGGTGACAGTCGATAGTGACTTTGAGTTTGGGCTTCTGGGAAGACTTGTGGAGAAATGGTGTTCAGCTAGTGTGTAAATCATTAGACTTTGGACACAGAAGAAGGACAGGACATCAGAAGAGAAAGAGATTGTATGAACAAAGTTGATGGGTTGGAACCTCCTAGAATGTCTAGGGAGCTAGGCAGTGCGGTCCTGTTTTAGCTGTGGTATATTTTATGTGGATGGGGAAGGAAGATGGAGAAGCCAGTTTGCTAGGAGGACACTAATGTCTGGGGCAGGAAACTAGAGAGAGGCAAGGGAATGGAGGAGTTTCAGGCATGAATGACTTAGGAATATACCAGGTATCCTTATCTCTTAGGAGAGGAATATATTCCCCTATTCCAACCCACCAGCAAACAAGTCCTTTGTTTCCTGCCAGATTTCTCTTTTTCTGTTCAGTTTATGGATGCACTGCTATAACTCATGTTTAATATGATACAATTTCCAAATTATTTTTGTTTCTGATTTCTCTGTTCCTCAAATTTATATTCTGCCTCTGGATTTATTTCTCTTTAGAGTCACTTTCCAGACTTGTTTCTTGCAGGATCAAGTTCAGACTATTTAATTGAATTAGACACATTTAAATTTACAAATACTTTTCTTCTAACTCTTTCCTCAAGTTGGTCTCTATACTGCTACCAAACTGGCTCTGTCTACTGCTTGTTTTGGCATCTTTTTTTTTTTAAACTGTTTTTTGAAAACTGTTCTGTCAAGCACCTCTTGTAAACCTTTCATCCTTAAGGAACCCATTAAAATCTTATATCTTACGTAAAGCCAGACCATTTCAGCTAGAAACTCTAGATGTAATACCTGTTAACTATTTACTATCCAGTGATGTTATCTTAACTTTCTTAGATTTCTTTCCTTATTGAGATATTAGATCAAATCTACATCTTGGAGGTCATTAGGGCTCTCCACAGTAGATCTTAGTTTTCTTAAATCTTTAACCTCCTTTTGAGTAGAGGTTGTCAGATACTTCTTCATCTCCTTTTTAGTATCCTTAGTTTAATTCAAGTGGCACTTATTGAAAATTTCTAGTCGTTAATTCAGGTTTTTATTGAAATTTATTTTATAACTAATTGCCTGACATGCTCTGACTATTTCTGGCTTTAATACTTACTCATACAACCTGAGGATATCCAGTTTTTAACTCCTTTGTATTGTGATTTATTCATGGTTGGCAATGAACATACAAAGTCTGCCAATGGAATTAATTTTGTAAATATCGTTGAGGTCTTTGAAATTTGTTTATATTATCTACCAATGTTTGTCAAAATTAGAGTTCTCTTTAATAAGCATTTTGAAATCACAAAAAGGAAGGAATAATTAAAATAAGGGCCTAATAATAATAAGAGTGTTATACTATATTGTATAACAGTGGAGTCAGTGAATTATGCAAATTAATGGTGAAAGAATTCACTTGCTAGTTTATAGTTAATAGTTCATTTCAGGCTAAAAGTGTAGCTCAGTGTTAGTGCACTTGCCTAGTGCACAAGGCCTTGAGTTCCCCCTCCAGAACCACAAATACAATAAACTGTCTGCACTTAAGTACATGTACCCAGTACTACAGTTCATTCAACAATCATTTATTGAGTTAGTTGAACTCTGTGCACTGTATTGCCATTCTGATCAGCAAGGAGGAGAAAAGAGGGACAGCATCTTCCCTTACTTTCAAGAGGACTTCCACAAAGTAAATTACAGTGTGGGTGAAAGAGATCAGATGCTGAGTTAGAGAACAAGGGTGGGCAAAGGGCACTTTAGATCGTGTGTGTGGTAATTCCTCTGAGGGTGAGCAGTAACTACCATATAAAGAACAAGGAAGAGTGTTCTATATGATGAACCCAGTTACAGAGGCCCAGAGACAGGAGCGGCTATACTGAGGAAATAAATGACAAAGGCAGGGGATTACTATGGCTGAGTATGAGCAAGGAGTACGTGATACAGGAGAGGAGACTAGGCTAGGCCAAGCCTTGTGGATGCAGATTAGAGGTGTGGTTTTATTGTAGGTACTATGTAGGTGGATTTTTTTTTTTAGGAGTAGTTGGTTTTAAAAGTATCACTCTTGCTGTCTTTAGAGGAGGAAGAAGAATGAGATTAATCATGGTGTTCTGCGGGAGATATGTGTAGTCTGAAGATGATGGGGCCAGGAATTAGCTCAGCAGTACCATGAGACTCTGGGTTTGATTCTTGGTACAAAAAATAAAAAAAGATGATGGCTGGGCCGGGGATTTAGCTCAGTGGTTCTGGCGCCTGTCTTGCAAGTGCAAGGACCCGAGTTCGATCCCTGGTAACCACATACAATACTGGGCGTGGAGACTCACACCCAGCAGCAACCAGTACCACATACCACAGTGCCGGGCGTGGTGGCTCACGCCTGTAATCCCAACACTCAGGAGGCAGAGGCAGGAGGATTTCTGTGATGTGAGTTTGAGGCTGAGCTCAGGGCCAGCCTGAACTACAAAGTGAAACCCTGTCTCAAAAAACATAAAAAAAAAAATAAATAAATAAATAAATAAAATTTTAAAAAGATGATGGCATCTTGAAGTAAGATGATGGAAGAGGGGATAGAAAAGTGAGTAAATTTGAGATATATCTTGATAGTACACCATACAGGGTTTGTTAATGGATTCGATATGGTGGGGTATGGAAGTGGATTCTGTGTTCAGTGGATTATACATAGCCTGTGGGAAATTTGAATGGCATTCAGGAAGAAGTCCAAAGAGCCAAATTGGGCATTGTTAACCCTAGAAAGGTAGTTTCAATATATGGTAGTGATTGCTTGACAAAAAGGTTAATGAAAATGAATACAACAGCTACAAGAACAAAAAGTATGGCCACAACCAGAACTTTGAAAAGCACCAACCTTCACTGAGCAGGAGGAAGGAGATGGGTGTACAGTGAAGGGTCTGAAAATGAACATGGAGCATCAGAAGAGGCAGGATTCAGGAGACCCAAGGCAGAAAATTTGAAATAGGAGATTTGAAGCAGAAATGACACTACAGCTAAAAAGGTCTGATTGGATTACTGAAAAGTACTACTGGTAGAAGAGAGAGAGTGGATTCAGAAGAAATTGGCTTATGGCAGAATTGAGTGTGAATGAGAAATGAGGAAGAAAAAATGAAAATAAACACTCTGGAGAATCTTGAATGAGCTTCTCCTGTAAGGACAGTAGCTAAAAATCCTTGGGAATCTACAGCATACCACCCTGAATGCACCTGACCTTGTCTAAAAATCCTTGGGGAAGGAAAGTTTTTATAATTTAACCTTTTTTTAATAAAATAGGAGATTTTGAATACCTTGTAAGCCAAGGAAGATAGTTTAGCAGGTGAAGATCAAGATAACCATTAGAGCAAAGTTTAGAGAAGGCAGAAACAGAGACTGATCCAACTTCTGTTTCATTATTTTTAACTGGGAGTGCCTATGTGCATGGTAGAAAAGTTGAAAAGTACATTGTAAAAGTTTTAACTTTTTTCTTCTTGAGCCATCCAAAACTTCTGAAAAGATTACTAATTTATATATATCTCCACCAACAAGTGTGCAAATGTGTGAGAGGTTGTGCTTGTTCCTAATTTTTAAAAAGCAGTTATAATGTGGTTTTACTGGTGGGAGGAATGAGAAGTGGAGAACAGAGGGGTAAGAGATGAATGACATATTTGAGATTGTTCCAAAGGAAAAGGACATTTCAGAGGATCACAGAGGCATATCAATGATTAGAAGCTATGCAGGATGGCTAAATTTACAGCAACTTCAAAGGACCCAAGGTTTCATGACCTTACAGGAGAATTTATCTGCTTTAGATTTAAAATGCAAGTCAGGGGCCGGGGAGTTAGCTCAGTGGTTCCGGCGCCTGTCTTGCAAGCGCAAGGACTGGGTTTGATCCCCTGGTAACCACGTACCATACTGGGCGTGGAGACTCACCCCAGCAGCAACCAGTACCACATACCACAGTGCTGGGCGTGGTGGCTCACGCCTGTAATCCCAGCACTCGGGAGGCAGAGGCAGGAGGATTGTGATGTGAGTTTGAGGCTGAGCTCAGGGCCAGCCTGAACCACAAAGCGAGACCCTGTCTCAAAAAACCTAAAATAAATAAATAAATAAATAAATAAAAATAAAGTGCAAGTCAGTATAGAAAATGGACTACCCAGAAACTCATCATTTATTAAAGTTTGGGATCAGAGCTCTGCTCTTTGCTCTGACACTCTCTGCCATGGATATGACATGTACTATGAGCTTCAGGCTACCAATATAAATCAAAACAAAGAATGCTTGTCGGTTAAGAAAGAGCACTTTGTCTGGCAGAAGAGAGGAACAAGAGGATCCTAGAAACCAGAGATGGTACTGCTGTTTCTTGTAGGAACATATAATTTAACAACTATTAAAAAAAACCCTCTTTCCGACCATTTTCATTTTTCTCAGCAGGTAATAAGCTGATAATTTGTTTCTTTTTACTCACAAAATTTAGAGACTACAAATGAGGCTTAATTAGTAACTGTGAATTTTCAACAAAAGATATCTGAATGTCTTACTTGATAGGAGTCTTACTGTAAAGGACTTTGTAATTAGCTGAAAGTGCTTAGTGGAGAATATAATAAAATTAAGCAATGAGCCGAAGGAAGAAAGGTTTATTCTTTTAATTATTACAAGAAAAATGGGTACTGTGTTATTGCTATAAAAATGATAAATCATTCTAACACCAAATTGAGTTTTTCATAAAACAAATACAGTGTTTTCTTTAGCAAGTTCACTCTTAGCTTGATTTTGCTTTTCAAGCAACATCATTTGGTATGTTGAGCTGAAAGCAGATCAGTAATTAATTTTGACCTTTAATAATTTCTGTAATTCAGGGGACTGACATTTTAATCAGTAAGTTGATGGCTAGGCATGCATAGCAATCTTTTTAATGTGTCGATTGTTGTTAGGTTTTAAACATACAAAAGTAAGATCTTTTGCTTCAAATAGCTCTTGTGTAATGAGGGAGAAATGACTACTGAGCACGTTGTCATAAACAGAAGAGTCATTAAATGCTAATAAGAGCAAACTCACAATGAGAAAAATTTAAATTCCCTAAACTTTTTATCCATATCTGTCATCCAGTCTATATTTCCTAGTATCAGTTAACAGTAAAATTCTCACAGAGGAGAGGAGAAACTACACTAAGATCAGTGTATACAGAGTCAGCCTAGGAAAAGAACACTAGCTGAGGGAAAAAGTTGATGAGAAGAGTGAAGTACAGCAGCCAGGCCCTTCCTGCTGGAGAGTGAAAGACAGCGCCCAGGACCTGGAAACCCGCGGGAGAAGAAACTGGCCCTGGGCTGAGTCCCAGCAGACACCTTCTGGGCTCTGATGACCTGGTTATCTGGTTTCTTAGCCCAGTAGCAGGTTAGGCAGGGAGAGGCTTGTTGGATACAGGGAAGTGTGATGTGCAATAATCTTTTGGAGAAAGAGAAAAAAAGTAGAAGTGGACTTAAAATTTTTTTTAAATAGCAAATTTTAGGACATTTAATATAGGCAGAAAGAGCTCTTCATAAGATCATAATCCTGGAAGATTTAGTGTGGATTTTTTACATACATATGTATCATGGGTACAGTAATGGGATTAATAGTAGTGACCCCCTTT
>PVIR01005820.1:21836-70074 GCA_004026965.1 Petromus typicus
TATGTCTTACTTTTTTAGGTGGAGGATATTTTGTCATCAATTATTATAAGTTACAAGAAAACTGTAGAAAACTGGAAAGAAAAATAGTAAAATTCTTTTTCTACAATGTTATCAATCTCATCTCTAAGGAATGTTTGCAGCTTAGGTGTGATGGTTTGGCTTAGTTGATACTGAAACCTTGGAGAGGCCTGGATATTCCTGTACATGGCCCTAAGAAAGCAATCATTTTTAAAATTCTTTAATTCTCATGTTTTTCCATGTAGTTCAATTTTTTCCAAGTATAGACTGCAAGGATGCAACTCAGGTAATTTATGGAATGCTTGTCAGTTGCAGATAGTAAGATATAGGGACCTAATTTGTTGGAATAAGGATTTATTTTTGTAGCAGTTTTACTTTTTAAAATTCATTGGTACATTTTAGATATACATAACGATCACATTCATCATAGGGAATCTGTACCTGTATATAATATATCTTGAGTCTCCTTTTTCCCTTTCCCTCCCCTTCCCTTTAGCCCCTCTTTCCTTCTTTTTTTTACAAAAGCTTTGTTTCCATTGTTATCCTTCGTTTTCTTTTATTCTTGTTCCTTTCTTTCTCCCCCTTCTCCTTCCTGTGTTCCTATTCTCATCTGAACATTTTCTTCTCATTTCCCAATGTTTGTTTTGCATTTTGGTCCTTATATACACTTTTAGCTTCTCACACCAGAAAAACAATGCAGTTTTTAAACTAAAGATTTGTTTTGATTTGTATTTCACTTACTACTTTTAGCAGCTTAAAACAAGAAATAGAGGGCTGAGGATTTAGCTCAGTGGTTCTGGTGCCTGCCTTCCTAGCGCAAGGCCCAGAATTCCCTCCCCATTCATGCCCACCAGCAATAAATACTACATACTACAGTGCCGGGCATGATGGCTTACAACTGTAATCCCAGCACTCAGGAGGCAAAGGCAGGAGGACTACTGTGAGTTTGAGGCTTGCCTGGGCTACGTAGTGAGCTCAGGGCCAGCCTGAACTAAAACCAAGACCCTGTCTCAAAAAGAAAAACAAGGAATAGAAGCCAGGCATGGTGACTTACATCTATAATCCCAGTATTCAGGAGGTAGAGACAGGAAGATTGCTGTGAGTTTGAGCCTACCTAGACTACATAGTAAATATGAAGCCAGGCTGAACTATAAAGCAAGACCCTGTTTCAGAAAACTGAAAAAAATAATTTATTTTGTAAAACTTATTAAAAAGCACAATCAAATGCAGATCAAAGAGGTGAAGGATGTACATTAAATCACACACATCACTGCCTCATCATAAGCATATGCAGGTTTGAGACCAGATAATTCATTTTCAAAAGCAAAAATAGGCCAGGTGGATAAATTGAAGATTTAGTTCCTTTTTTTTTTTTCAGCAATCAGTATGTGTTTTTAAAAAACAGAGTGGAGAGACAAAGTTGTACCAGAATTACCTCTGAGCATCTTCAGACTGTGTACATCCTGTCCCCACACTCTCGCTCTCCTGTCAATAGACCTCATAGAAACAGACATAGGTTTCATTCCTAGTATGATAGCCAGCTAAGTCAGATAGAAATTAATAGGCAGTCCGCAGGGACGGGTGATGGAGAGAGTCAGTATAGAAGACCCCAGGCACTGACTGGAGGTGCACCCATTGAAGGCCAGGCCTTCAGGCCTCCCTAAGGATAATTGGCAAATCAAGGTTATACTGTACTTAGTACCACCTGGTCCAGGACATCCAGCTAGGCATAAGTTGTCCAGCGGGTGACCAAAGCATCTGGATCCATCGATTCCTGAAAACACCTTTGTTCTTTCCATGTACCCTTGCTCTATGGCTTTTGTCCTTATTGGATTAATACTAGCTAAGCAGCTGTACTTGTAATCCTATAGGTTAACTGTAGTTTGACCTACATTGTGACTTTGCTATACAAAGCTCCACTGACAAAAGGGCCTCAGTGGCAACCCACTTTCAGGATCCCTCCTGTCTCTCAAGAGCTAACTCTCAATAAACTTTTCCTACTTTTAATCTCCGTTTTCCTTGTAAATCATTTTCTGATTTGGGGGAACAAAAACTGAGCACATCTGACATCAAGCAGGTCTTACTGGCTTGCACAAGTTGTTTAACCTTTAAGCCTCAGTGTCCTATAGAGTGATGACAGTAGTATCCACATTATCAGGTTGTTGTGAAGTTGAAAGGGAATTATGGACCAAAGAATATAGAATGTGCTTAGTTGGCATTAGCTGTTATTATTTGAAAAGACTGAATTCCAAACATAAATGCAAATATACAACTTATTTATCTCATTTTTCATTTGAAACTATGCTCTTGTTACCTTATATTTACCATTATAAGCTGATCTTAGGAAACTTCTACAGTGTATTTCCATTTGATATATTCTTCAGTAGAGTCATGAATTTAAACTGAAATGTTTTGGATTTTTCTTCCAGTGTCAAAAATTTAATAATTAGTTAATTCTTTTTAATTTTGGAAAATTCACATAGAGCAATGTTACATCCTCTTCAGTTTTGCAAGTCTGGAAACTAAAGTTTTCTCCATGTGATAAGAATTGATCAAGCCTAGAAGAAATGTCACACTAAACAGACTGACTAGAGAAAAATAAATAACCCAAAATATCTGATCTCACTATATAGTATAACTGTCTAGTAAACTGCATAGTTTGGTCCTCTTAGTCGTAGTATATTTTTGCCTTATAGGAATGTCTGCATGAGAAATCAAGAGGGTGGAGGACCATGGAAGTGTGGAAAGAGTAGGCTGAGAAGACAGGGAGGGCATGTGGGGCAGCAGCACTGTCCATTTCAAGAACCATACTCCCTGTGGCTGGAGAGGCCTAGGCCACAGCAGCAAGTACAGAACTACTGCACTAGCTTTGGGCAGATAGAGGCTTAGGGAATAAATCTGCATGTGGAGAAATGGATTAAGGAAAGAGGGAAAGGTGAGTTTTAGATTTTTTGTTTCCTCTAATCAGGTGAACTGGTGATACTAACTTCTTAGGAAAAAAACAAACCTAGATTTTATGAGAAAAGGAAAGGAAGTTCAGTTTATAGTGTGAGGAATTTGTAGTACAGATTCTAAATTGATACTGAGATTTCTAGTTTAAAATCATGAAATACCAATTTGAGCTGAGGATAGAAACTTGAGAAAGTAACTACTATATCAGGTGGTTGGAATTTAAGACCTTTGAGTTAGAAGAGATTCCTGAAGAGAGAAAGAACAGGGCCATGAAGGAATCCTGGAGACCTGGGGATAGGAAATACTAAAGGAGGTGGAGAAGACTCCCAAATTCCCTCAGGCAGCTAGTTACTGTGTCCTTCAAATTCAGAATTTGATTGTCATTTGAGAGAGAGGCAGATAGCTGATAACAATATCTTTAAAAGTCTTTTCATATTTATTTTCTGAATTTCACTGGCAACCCCAAATCAACCAATATATGTCACTGCTCACTCAAAAAGTATCCTTGTGTGAAGCTGGTGATGTAGCTCGGTGGTGCTGCGCCTGCTTGGCAAGCATAAGGTCCTAAGTTTGATGGCTGGTGCCACACACACATACACACAAAAATAGTTTTGTCTTGAAATCCTGGAGATGGTTGTGACTGTTGGTTTAAAAAAAAAACAAGTCTTAACATCTAATAGTAAAAATATAATATACATTATATGTTTAAATGTAATATAACTGGAACGCCTTTTGTCAAACAGAAATATGTCATTACAATGGTTATATCAGCTATTTGAGAATACTAGTGTGATTCTAGAATTATATGTGTTTAGAAACCTGTGTTATCAACATCTTCATTCCTGACCATCTCTCAGCCTCCCTTCCCCCTTGAATACACCCTGTCACTAGTCGTAAAAGATTGTGTGTCCTCTGTTAGGGATAACTTTGTTTATTTGAAGAGCCTATGTTGCCTGTAGTTTTATTTTGAGTGCCTATCTTACGGGGCCTGGTGCTTCTGAAGGCTTTTCCATGGGCCATAATTTGTGTGTCTCCCTGCTGAGTAGCTCTGATTTGAACGTGTCATGTTCTCACTGATACAGGTGTGCTATAACTGGACTGTTGGATGGCATGGGACAGTCATGCCTGTACCACTGGTGGTTCAAGTTGGTGGGAACCTGTTACACATTGTAACTTTTAAATAAGGATCTAGGATCATTTCAAGACACTAAACGCAATTTACTTTGTGTTAGTGTGCACAGAGAAATAAGAACAGAATTTTCTTCCTGTGACTGTTTGTAAACTTTTATTTTCCTTAGTGCTATGTGAGTACTATTTGAAGGAGTCTGCTTGATTTGAAAATAAACCCCGCAGAGCACATTACGATGGAATACTGAGTCTGACAGCACAAATGTATCTGTGCTTCTGCCTATTACTTAATCCTCTGTGAAGAGTTTCTAGATTTCTTAGTGAACAGTGTCTTTTGGTTTAGTCTTCTACCTACATTTTACCAGTCAGCATTAGAAGAAGATGCTTTCTGACATGTTGAGGGAAGGATTTATCTGGTCCCAGAAGCATAGTACATATTTTAGTATCTACCACATCTATTATTTAAAATGCTGCTATTTAAGAAGTTTTCCCCTATATTTGGTTTTGAGAACAGTAAATTCACAAATGTATTATGTTCTTTACTCTGCATTACTTATTTTTGAAGACTTTTATTTTTTTTTCTGGTATATTTTTTAACCCTTACTTTAGTTAGAAAGACAACATTTCCTATGTTTAAAAAAGACTTAAAGCCGGGTGCAGTGGTATATACCTATAGTCCATGCAGTGGGAGGGCTGAGGTGGGAGGATGACTTTGTGTCCAGGAATTCAGGGTTTGAGACCAGCTTGGGCAACACTGGAGGATCCTATGTTAAAACATCTTTTTAGAAAATAAAAAGCTCTAATGATTGTATTGATATCCTGGAATATAAATTCTTGACAGTAGCTACCTTTGTGAACTCATACTTTAATATGTATGTAAGTCAAATGTCAGCCAAGTGTCCAGACCCTTGAAGAGCTAAATAAGTTGGTTAGAATCTTTAGCCTCCTGTTATGAGGAAGCAAATCGCTGGTGCTAGGCCTCTGAGCTGTTCCTCTCTGAATCCCCTTTTCTTCTTCCTCAGGAGAGAGAAAACATTACTCTCCTGATGACATACCAAGCCCTCTCACCTTAAGTTTGATGCTGAGGCCTCATGTTCACACTGTGACTTTCCCACACCAAAAGCATTTTTTTTTGTAAGAGAAATTTTATTGTCCTTGTTAAAATAAAAAGTGTACTTTCTGATTCAACTTGATAATAATAACCACATAATAACACTTATTTCCTCTGTTACCAAACTTTCAAATATTTAAAACGTCCACTGAGCTCAATCTGTACTCTTTAGAAATTGAGACCTATCTTGAAAAGGTTTTTACTAAATGCTACAATTTATGTAGTATTATATAACTCCTTTGCCAAATAACAGAGATGACATTGCTCATTTAAAAGGATGCAGAATTCCAGGTGGTTTTTAAGTGTCAAATTGTTTTTTTTTCTTGGAGAAATATACCAGGAATGTGAGTGTGACTATCTGCCCATTTGAAGTTTATGTTTAGTATTGAGCTATTCCATCCTACTGCCTATGAATAAACTACTCTGTGACCATCACTAAATTGTTTTTTGACTGGCAAATAATAAATGCTGTGTTTTTCATTTTTCTGAACTAAGCATGACCTTTTATTTAAAAAATGAATTTTCAAAAAATGGGTGATGACAGAGAAACATAAAACTGGAGATAAATAAAAGCAGTGTGTTAGTTACTTTTCTTGTTGCTGAGACAAAATATCCAAAACCCACAAGTTAAGGAAGGAAAGGTTTATTTAGCTCACAGTCTGTAGGGGTTTCAGTCCATGATCAGGAGCTCCAAGGCAGGGTGGCAGGGCAGACAGACATTTCAGGAGAAAGTTCATGGTAGGCAGAAGGTAGCAAAGAAACAAGGACAACCACAGCTTTTTCTGTCCTTTTGTCTTATCCAAGCCATTTAGGGCAGGTAGCATTCACACCTTTAACCCTAGTGTCCATGATCCCAGCTTTATATGCTCTAGACCCAGCCATTTCTGAAAAGCCCCATCTATGACTGCGTGAGACTTTTGGGCATCTAGACATAAGCAGTCAAGGTTTTTTCAGCACTGTTGTATAGCTGCTGTGTCTTTTTCAGTTGTTACACTAGAATCTCAAATGTAGGATAGAATTTGTTAAGTAGTATAGTTTTGGAAACATGTTGATGTTTGAACAGTTGCTTATACATTTTTTTCTATAAGTTTGGTGTTCTTGTTGTATTCTGTGTCATGTACAAAATTACCATGATTGCTGGGCATGGTGGCACACACTTGTAATCCCAGCACCTGGGAAGCTGAGACAGGAGGATTACTGTGAGTTTAAGGCCAGCCTAGGCTGCAGAGTGAGTTCAAAGCCAACCTGGACTGCATAACAAGATCCTGTTTTAAGAAATAAAAAAAATAAGAAAATGAACATGACTTAAGTATAGCTCAGACATCACTAAACTGTAACCCATGGGGCAAATTTGGCCAGTCCTATAAACTAAAAATGTTTTGTTGTTGTTTTGAGACAGGGTCTCGCTTTTGTAGTTCAGGCCTTCTGCCTCTGTCTCCCAAATACTGGGATTACAGGCATGAGCTACCATGCCTGGCACTGTGATATGTGGTTCTGATCCCTGGTGGGTGTGAGTCTGCATGCCTCAGGACCCGGGTCCTTGCACTTGCAAGGCAGGTGCCATAACCACTGAGCTAAATCCCTGGCCCTGGTTTTTTTTACATTTTGAAGTGGTGGGGGGGGTGGTAAACAACAAAAATGACAGGCAACAAACCTTATATATATTCAAAGCCTAAAATATGTAGAACATGACTATTTACCAGAGGTTTGCTGGCCCTTGTGATGGATTCTTGAGTTTTAAAGTGGATCAGTAGCCTATTCTTGTTTGAAAGCTACTGATGGAATTGACCAGGGATTGTATTCTTGTATGATTTGGGTACTGGGTGGTCATTAGAATGGTGATATAAAATCATAAAATGATATATAGGTCACTAGTATGTGAACATAAAAGGTAAGTGAATAACACATTAACATTCTGTCTCCTTGTAAAAGGTGGTAAAATTTTGTGACTTTCCCTAAATTCTTCATTGAATTTTCCAACTGAACATAGCCATTTATGTATAATAGGAACAAAATTATATACATGAGTAGGTGCATGTTGTGTAAAGTGTGAGAGAAATGGAATAGAAATTTCCAATGTAGTTTGTGATTGATTTTTATCAGCTGAAAAAGATGCACCACTTTTAAACTCTCATCATCTTCAAACTTACATATCTCTCCATTCAAAGACCTCTCCCTTGAAAATATTTATATCACAGGTAACCAAACATCTGAAAATGTCTACATTGAGGTTTAACTTAATTTGCTTTTCCATTGTGTTAATTGAAATCTACACTGCTTTGGACTAGGTAGATGTAAGAACAATTTTTGCAAAATTCTCGGGAACTGTTCCTGCATAGTTCATACTGTAGAGATTGCTAGTTATGCCACATACATTTTTCTCCAACAAAAATTTATGTGTTCACATATAAGTTTAAACTTTAAGCATTGAAGAGATGCAATAATAATTATATAGAAAGTTAACTGCAAAAAGAACAATGGGACTTTCATGGTTTTTTAAAATTGCCTTTTTAAAGCTTGGTATGGTGATACACACCTACAATCCCAGCACTTAGAAGGCTGTGGGAAGAGGATAGCCACAATTTTGAGGCCAGCCTTGGCTATGTAGTGACTTTAAGTCCAGCCTGAACTACTTAGCAAGGCCTTGTCTCAAAAAATAAACAAACCAAAATAAATAAAAATTGTCTGTTTAATCTTGTATCTTGCTCCAGTTGGCCTCCACAGCAAAGGCTAGCATTTTAAGTGCTGTACTGTGTAATATAGAGTATCAGAAGCTACCTGATACTACAGGTTAGTTGTGAGAAAGGATTACTCTAGGTAAAAGTAATTATTAGAGGGCTGAGGATTTAGCTCAATGGTTCCAGCATCAGCCTGGCAAGCACAAGGTCCCAAGTTTGATCTCCAATAACCACATCATACCACAGTGCCAGGCATGGTGACTCACTCCTGTAAGCCCAGCACTTAGGAGACAGACGCAGGAGGATTGCTGTGAGTTTGAAGCTAGCCGGGATTACATAGTGAGTTTGGGGCCAGCCTGAACTATAGCGAGTCCCTGTGTCAAAAATACATATGTATATAAGAACTCCTGAATTATTGCTGAGTGGCAGTTGCAGAGCTGGTTGTCCAGCCATGGTTTTTATGACAGCAGATGTTTCTTGCAAGTAGAGCTGTTAACAATGTGGGAAGGAAGAAACTGACCATAGTCATGTGTCTTCTAAATCTTGTCTAGATGAGCAGGTACCATGACACAGCACTGTTTGTAATCTATAATTTTGCTTCCTTATCTAATGTTTTGATTATAGCTAACACACATATATATATATATATGTTACTATATATTAAGTATGTGACATGTTTTATAACACACATAATGTTTTATAACACACATAATGACCCAGTAAGGTAGGAATTGTGGTTTCCTCATTTCTATAAAGGAGGAAACTGAAGCACAGACAGATTTAACAAAGTATAGATTTTTCAGTTTTAATAATTACTAATTAGGAATGTGGAGAATTGATGAGAAGTCATTGGAAACAAATGGATTATACAGTATGTGTTATTTCATAGTCTATTGCAATACTGAGCTGCTGTTTAACTTTTCTGACTTTTAGCTTCTCATTACCAATATATATATAACTGATTGTAAGGCCAAATGGGAAAAATAAACACATCTGCTAGCATGTTAAACTTTATAGTATTAAGAATTTAAAAATAAAATCCAAAGATAGTGATGGCCTTTACTGGTCACTGAATTTAGTACTCTCTTGCACTGAATCTGTGATTTTCTGGATGCATACAATATAATACTGAGGACCGAGTAACTTTTATTATATTGTGATGAGGATGTAGACATGGAATATTGAACATCATGACTTCTGGTAATAACTAATCTGCTTTCCTGCAACTCTTAAAAAAGGTAAAGTTTGGAAAGTAAAGCTAAGGTTGTATAAGATACTCCACTCTTCTGTACGTTTCGGAAAGGCTTCTTCAGCTGCTGCTCAGCCCTCTCTGCAGGGTGTGATGTTGAGTTACTTGAAGGTCCTGATGAATCACAGTTACCTGTTTTCCTCTCATGCTACTGTAGAAAGTATAGAGAAACACTATTCCTTTCCACTTAAGTAGTTTCAATGGTATTCCTTCAAGGAATATAATTTCACTATCTTTTGCCAACAAGAAATTAGCTGAACTTTTCATCAAACCTGTAATGTTCGGCTTGGAACTAAATGCCAAGCACAAACAACACTTAAAATTATACCTTTCAATACACAGCACAGCCTTGCCTGATAGATTAACTTCTACACATCTTCCCAAACAGACATCTGCTAAAACCTTATAACTGTTGAGCTTTGTGGGTAGTAGTGAAGTACCTCCTGGGCAAGGGTCCTGTCTTCCTGGTGCCCCACGGGCAGTCATCCTCATCCTCAGCTTAGCCCCCACAGTGATCTGGGGCAGGTTTGTATTGTATGTGTTCTGTAAGTGTGTAGTTTACAAATTTATCAATCTCTTTTTGTCCCTCTAAGCAGTGCTACTGTGGGTTTGTTGGTATACAAATTGAAATGATGTAAAATTTGTGCATCTTAAATTATCACTGGACATTAAGGATGATTAAGAAAGACAGTCCTCTGTTAAGAGCTATGACTGGAGACTCTTAACATGGACAAGTGCTCCTTAGTCCAAGGTCTGTTCAAGTGGTGGCTGAAGCTCAAGACCTTGAGTGTGAGTGGTGGACTACAGTGCTGCTGGCAGAGCTTGTCCAGACCCACACCAGCGTAGTGGCTCCAGACCTCTGAGCTGCATGGGATTCTCTGGTCTGGGTCCCATGGCTGCTAGAGGTGACGCCCTTCTGTTGGTGGAATTTGTGGCAGGGAGAGTTGCCTGCTTCAGTGTTTATTATAAATAAACAAAGCCCCAATTAGATCAGGTGGGAGGAGATGCTAGGCCCTAATCCTGAAGTTCACTCATGGCTTTGGACATCTAAACTGATGGATTTACCAGCCTTTTGGAGTCTAATCTGCTGGTAAATAGAATGCCTTCATTTTCATATTCTGAAAACCCTACTGATCATTACACTGAGTGGTAACCTAAAATGAGGTGTGCATTTCTGGTGGAAATAGCTGTGCTGTTCTATCCAAGTGCTGGTACGATGGCTGGGGTCTAATTCCTCTGGATCTCATTGTAAGGTGGACTTCGCTTGTAGTTTCAGCCTTTGGAGGTCTCTGCTCACTTGGATTTTGCCAGTGTGGATTTTGGTGCTGGTATCTCCACCTCCCACTATTTTCAGCCTCTAGCATTGAAGCTGTGAGGGTCTTTATTTGGTTCACTGAGTTTTAGATTTTTTTTTTTTAAGATATTTGAGTATTCTTTAATGTAACCTGGAAGTTTTTTTGTTTTTTTTTTTTTTTTTGAGACAAGGTCTCGCTTTGTAGTTTAGGCTGGCTCTGAGCTCACAGTGTAGCTCAGGTGAGCCTCAAACTCACAGCAATCCTCCTGCCTCTACCTCCTGAGTGTTGGGCTTAGAGGTGTGAGTCACCACGCTGGCACTGTGGTATGTGGTACTGATTCTGATGGTTGTGAGTCATCACACCCAGCATCATTGTGGTATGTGGCTACTTGGGATCAAATTTGGGATTTTTTGCTTGCAAGGCAAACACTGGAACCACTAAGCTAAATCTCTGGCCCATTGGTACATTTTAAGAATACATTATGATCACATTTTTTTTGAGACAGGGTCAGGCTTTTGTAGTTCAGGCTGACCTTAAGCTCAGCCTTGAATTTATAGCAGTCCTCCTGCCTCTTCCTCCCAGTGCTGCAATTACAGTGTGAGCCACCACACCCTGTCTGGCACTGTGGTATGTGGTTCTGATCGCTGGTAGGTGTGAGTCTCCACACTGGGCGTTGTTGTGTGTGGTTACCAGGGATCAAACGTGGGCCCTTGCACTTGCAAGGCAGGTGCTGGAACCACTGAGCTAACCATGATCACATTCTTCATGGGCAATTTGAACCTGTACATAATATATCTTGACTGAGTTTTAGATTATTGTATGGTTTTTTAATCTATGGGATAGCCTTAAAAATTACAGTTAATAAATTTTTGTCAAACTTTACCTATTTAATATAGGAACACAGTGAATTCATTTTACTTTGAAAATTACACAGCTGGGGCCGGGGAGTTAGCTCAGTGGTTCCAGCGCCTGTCTTGCAAGCGCAAGGGCCCAGGTTCGATTCCCTGGTAACCACATACCATACTGGGCGTGGAGACTCACGCCCAGCAGCAACCAGTACCACATACCACTGTGCCAGGCATGGTGGCTCACGCCTGTAATCCCAGCACTCGGGAGGCAGAGGCAGGAGGATTGCTATGATGCGAGTTTGAGGCTGAGCTCAGGGCCAGCCTGAACTACAAAGCGAGACCCTGTCTCAAAAAACCTAAAAAAAAAAAAACAAGAAAGAAAATTACACAGTTTATCTTTGGTTGGGTTAGGTTGTCCCTGCCTGGGCATCTCCTATAGTTAGTAACCTACACTGTTCCTCTTCTGTATATACATCATCAGCCAGCATATATTTCAGATGATTCCCCAAAATATTGTTTGTAAAATAATTCTCGGTGGGATATAAGATAAAAGTTTGAAATAAATTTCCAATGTTTCATTAAGTTGCTGTACTACTTACTATAATTCCATGTTCTGCGTTCCTGTAAATGAAATTTCCCTGAGTTGTAACGTTTTCAACGAGGCTTTTTTTGTCCATAGTTTCCTGTTTTAAGGAAGTAGCAATTTTCTTTGAGGCACAGGGCCTACATTTAGTCACTCACTGTTGACCATTTAGTTCCATGGCTGAGCTAAACCAAGTAATTTGCCATGTTGTTTTCTGCCAGCAGTGTTTTTATCAGTGACGTGTTTTGTTGCTTCTTTTTAAGTCTCATTCTTATTAAAATAAGGTGTTTGGTTATTTTATTCTGTTTTATTTTATTTTAAATATACATGAATTACAAAGGCTTGCTTCTCATTAAATGTGTGTGTGATTGGCTCTTTTTTATTTTATTTTTTTAGGTTTTTTGAGACAGGGTCTCTCTTTGTAGTTCAGGCTGGCCCTGAGCTCAGCCTCAAACTCGCATCACAGCAGTCCTCCTGCCTCTGCCTCCCGAGGGCTGGAATTACAGGCGTGAGCCACCACACACGGCACTGTGGTATGTGGTACTGGTTGCTGCTGGGCGTGAGTCTCCATGCCCAGTATTGTATGTGGTTGCCAGGGATCGAACCTGGGTCCTTGCACTTGAAAGATAGGCACCGGAACCACTGAGGTACTCCCTGGCCTATTGGCTCTTTTTTTTGTTTAATTGAAATCTGTATTGGTACATTACATATACATATCATGTTTGCACTCAGCAATGGAAATTTGTACCATTATACGACACAACTTAATTATCATTTTTTCCATAGCCCTACCCACCCTACCACCCCCACCCCTGTATACATAAACCTTGTTTCCTTTTTTTTGTTATAATCTCATTATTATTTTCCCTTCACCCCATTTCGCTTTTGAGTATTTTCTATTTCACGATATCTAACATACATTCTAGAACTCATTTACATCTTCATTTTCTCATACCAGAGAAAAGATATGATATTTACACATCTGTGACCTATTTATTTCGCTTATGAGGATGTCCTCAAGGTACGTACATTTAAGTATAAATGATTCAAATTTATCATTTTTTATGGCAGAGTAATACTCCATTGTGTGGAAGAACCACAGCTTTTTTATCCAGTCTCCAGTTGATGGACATTTTGGTTGTTTCCAAGACTTAACAATCACAAACTGGGCTGCTATAAACATGGATGCACATGTGTCACTGTGATATGAGTCTTTTAATTCTTGTGTGTATACACCTAGCGGAGGAATTGCAGGGTCAAATGGCACCTCTAATTGTAGTTTTTTGAGGCATCTCCAAACTGATCTCCATAGGGGTTGTACAAGTCTACATTCCCACCAACAGTGAAGAAGGGTTCCTTCTCCACAGCCTTACCAACATTTGTTGCTGGCTGATTCTGAGATAGCAGTCATTCTTTGTAGAGTGAGATGAAATCTTAATGTTGTTTTCATCCGCATCTCTCGAATGACCAGTGATGTCGAACATTTCTTGATATGCTTCTTAGCTGCTTTTATTTCTTCCTCTGAAAAGTTTCTGTTCATTTCAGATGCCCATTTTTGAATTGGGTCTTCAATTTTGGGTGGGCTGATTTTTTTAAGCCCTTTATATATTCTAGATAGTAACCCTTTGTCTGAGAAACGGCTGGTAAAGATTCTTTCCATATTGTTGGTTGCCTTTTTTCTTTGCTGGTGATTTCTTTTGATTGGCTCTTTTTAAAAAAGCAGTTGTTCTTAAAAAGATTGACTAAGCATCAAGGAAAGAAAGTAGGTAGCACTGGAGGAAGTCCTCAGTTTATGCTTGACAGTTTAGTTTCTGACATTGTGGCTTCTGTTTATTCATACATCAAAGAGATAGAAGATGATTAATGGTTATTAACATTAATGGCTGTCAGAGGCAGGCAAGAAAGATGACTTCTCATCTGGAGAGAAGATGCCATCAGTTGTTAGTGGCACTGCTGTTGAACCCAACATTGTATGCGGTGTAGTGGCAGGTAGATAACAGTAATAAAGTTGTATTTAAGGTGGTGCTAGAAATTATAATAATTAAAGCACACAGCATTTTACTGTATTCCAAGGTATTACTTTAAGATTTTCACATGTAATAACTTGTAATTTCCCCATGGCCCTCTCAGATAGTTGCTATTTGTTTTCTCATTTAATTTACATTACAACCCCATAAAGTAGATTGTATCAGGCCTATTTCACAGATGAAGAAAGTTAAGTAATGTGCTATAGTAAATGATGGCACTGAGATTCAGATTTAGGCATTCTGGCTCCAGAATTCATGTTCCTAACCACTGTGTTAGGCTGAATAATTGCCCTCAAATACACCCAGCTCCAGCTTCCCAGTAACAGTTAAACCTGTAACTTTAGGCTGAGAACCTTGCAGATGTGACTGAGGTCAGGATCTTGAGATGGCAGTTATCCTAGATAATCTGCTTGGGTCCTAAACACGTACATATGTCCTTTAAAACAGAAGCAGAGAAAGATATGGCAGCAAAAGGCATTGTTCTGAGAGTGGAAGCTGAGGAGGAGATTTGAGTATCCTATGCTGCAGGCTGTGAAACTGGTGAGGAGACCTTATGCCAAGGAATGGACTGTAGGAGCCAGCCAGGGCAGAGCGGTTTGCTATTGAGCCAACTGGAAAGAATCCTTGTCTGTGTAAATCCAGTGTATGTCTGGGAAACATACAGAAGGAAACGAGGCACTGAAGGATGAGTTCCAGCAGGGAAAACAGCCTCTGAGGATTGAATCACCAAGCTGTCTTCCAACAGCTCTTTCATTATGGAGCCAATACAAAGTAGCAATGCATAGGGGAAAAAACAGAAGAGGTGGCCCATGGCATATCTTGGGACAGGCCTTGCATTTCTTCCTGATTCCTATCCCAGTATTTGTTTACCAATCTCGTTTGCAAGATTCAGTAATACAAAACTTAACAAGGTGCGGGGGAACATCTGTGAACTGGTGATAGGGAAACTCAGGAGTTCTGCATCAGGAGCTGTGCAGAAGTTCTGCTTAACTGGTAGTCCCAGGAAACTGCTAAACAGCTACCTTTTCCCCTACAAATCCTCCAAGTAATGAACTTCATTAGTTTCTTCTTCTGTAGTCTCAACTTTATGGCAGTTGTCTCCTCTTCTGTGTCTCAACTTTATTGCCAGGAGCATAGCACAGTTTCTTAGTCCTTAAAATCCCTTTCTATACAAAACACCTATTCCGTATTCAAACAAAGAAAAAACTTATGAAATATTAGGAGAAAACACTATCTTTTCCTTAGGCCCAACCCATAGAAAGAAGCTGAAGAGAACCAGCATTTGAAGGTCAAGTGCCAAACTAGGAATTTCCACTCTTATTCAGTCCTCATATTTGATCCTTCCTATAGTAGTTAGGAGTACCTTTATCTGGATAATGAGGAATGAGATTCAGAAATGTTAAATATATGTTTAAGGCCAGAAAAGTAGTAAATGAGATTAAAATTCAGACTTGGGTAATATCAAGGTACATACAGTGTCTGTACTTCCTCTCTTCCCCATGAGTACCAAGATGTTTGGACTTCAGCCAGGTCATTTTCTGTGCCATGTCCAGGAAGAACGTCCTGGCATCTGAGCACCCTGACTGAGGATCTGATGCAAGCCGGGCAGGTTCCTGTGCCCTGGAAATTGCATTCTTTCTGCATGACTCTAAAGATAGACTCAGTCTGTGTTTAATATTTTTCTATTCCTTTATGCAGAAATCAAGATTAAATCATAATCTCCAGAGCAGTTTGTTCTCTTGACAAAATATCTGGAATTTGTAGTAAAAATTTATATTATGTGTATTTATATAGTACAGATATAATATATGTATAAATGGGAGTTGAAAAATATAAATGGTAGCATAAGATTAAACCAGCTCATGTGTAATAGTAGACAGAAGATCCAAAACTTACCCTTAGATTCCCAGTGGCGTTTGATTAAGATAGAATTAAAAAGACCACAGTTCTTTTTTTAAGAATCAGTTTGGTCCAGAATGAGAAGTGTTTGCTTTTATCCCTTTTCGTTTTCTTCCCTGTCTTTCATTTCTTCCTGTCGTTTCTAGCTCCTTCCATCCTTTTTTCCCTCTGCACAAGAATTTGTAACTTACTTGCTTTATAAAAATGCCTTCTTAGAAAATGAAAATAACTTTCAAATACCACTTACGAAGACAGACTGTAGCCATCTGCTTTTAGTTTACTAACATTCTCCTGAAGAGGTCTGTGACTACAGGTATCAGATATGGAAGGGGTGCCCTGCTTAAAAGTTGATCTGGGAAAGCTTTGATTTTAGATAGTTATGAGAGGACTGACTGCCTTTAACCTCTATAGCTCAGAGATCGGAAAATATTTCCTGGAAAGGCTCACACAATCAATATTTTAGGCTTTGTAGATTATAAGGTCCTTGTCACAACTGTTAAATTCTGCTATTTCTTATGAAAGTATCCAATTGACAGTATTTAAATACTTGAGTGTCCAGGTTTGAATAACCCTTCATTTATACACACCAAAAATTGAATATCATATAATTCACATGTAATATAATATAGTTCTTTTTTCTTCTAGCCATTTAAAAATATAAAGATCATTCTTAGCTCTCTGTACAGAAACAAGTGCAGGACATATTGGTTGTGGACAGTGGTTTGCTGGCTGTTGCATGTTGGCAAGTCTTTTCCTGTATCTTCCTTGTCATTTTTAGTCTATTTATATGTATATTTGTCTTAGCTATTTAAAAATCCAGATCTCTGGAATATTATCATTTTAAGGACTTTAACAGAGCTTCTACGTGGCATAAAGACTTACATTGCAAATGATGCTAATAACCATCATTCGCCACCTTCTTTGTAGGCAAAGTTCCTTGTTCAGATTTTGTCCAGTTATCTGATGGCAGGAGTGGTGTACATCAGGGAATACTGCTTTCTTACTTTTCTCAATTAAGAAGAAAATTTTAAATTAACAAAATAAAGATATTTTATCTTTTTTGTGTATGTGGTTTTATAAAGACAGTGGTTTTAAAGGCCTCAGGCTAGCCTTATACATGCTATATGGCTCAGAATGGGCTCAAACCAGAGTTCCTCCTGCCTCAGCCTTCTGAGTGCTGGCATTACATGCAAGTGTCACTATGGCTAGCTAAGATATTTTATGCTTTTGACATATTGCAGGTTTGATTTCCTAATGTTTTGTTAGAGGTGCATGTGCATTTTTTATCTTGTCTGAATCTTTAAATTTAAAGGACACTTCCTATGAGTTAAGTTGTCATCTTTTTTTAAAATCCAGTCTGACAGCAGGAGACATTGTTAGTGGTTACAGTGGGGAGGTCTGGAGAAAAGTTTCTGCTAGTATCGTATAGGTACAGAACAGAGAACGCTCCGGCCATGCAGTAGCCACATGACAGAGTGTTATTAATGACCGGAATCCAGAAACCAGGATTTGTATCATTCTATTTAACTTGGTTAGTATCTGTAATTCCTGAGTATTTTATTGTTCTCTTTCGGGTTTATAAAATGCTTGTACCTGTTTAACTTCTCACCTTTGGCTTCCAGGCAATGTTCTCTCCCATATATAAAACTTTATAACAAGGCTCTTCATTTTTCACTCTGACAGTTGTAGAGTAATATGTTTAAAGTCCTTATAACCTTTCCTTATTTTTATATTACACTGAACAGTTGAATTTCTTTATATTTTAAAATGGCTTTAGAATTTAAAATATGCATTGCATTGTACATTTCAGGTACATTACAGTTTGATCACATGTGATAGATATATATGCATATATATATATATATATATGCAGGTGAATCCATCTGCATAAGCACAATAATGGCCTTAGTTGTCATTCCCAAAACCTTTCTCTAGTCCTTAGTAATTTCTACCACAACCCCAAGCCGCCAGTGATCTACTTTCTGTTGCTAAATATAAGTTGACTTCTTCCTAGAATTTTTACAAAAATGGACTCATAAAACATATCTCGTTTTGTTTTGTTTTTTCCTGACCTCTTTCTTCCAGCATAGTTACTCTGAGATGTATCCATGTTGTTGTGTATCATTAGGAAACATTCTTAAAGACTGACGTACAAAACCAATTATTATTGTCAAAACAGCATGCTAAATTCTAGTCACAAGATCTGTTTTTTCTTTTAGGTCATGACTGTCCAAGGAATGATAACCACATGAGAGCACTTTTTGGTACAGATGTCATTCTGCTCATCAGAGGAAATCTGTCTGAAAAAAAAATATCCATATGTCCACTTCCATTTGTTTATCAAATGACTTGATGGATTCCTTTTGCTCTGATTCATACCAAAGCTATCCTTCTCAACCAAAGCAAGAAAGGAGCCTGCATGAATCAGTCCAAGAATGCCATTTTTGTATCACCAAGAGGTGAAGAAAACCTCATGAACAGCAATCACAGAGACACGGAGAGCATCACTGGTAAGTCCAGTTTGATAATGTTGATGTGTTGTTGCTTGCAGGGCAAGGAGCAGACACCCTGGTCTGGCTTGAATGACTTGCTGTTGGAAATGAAGCCTCCTCCACTTGGGATCCTCCTCAAAGACAGACTGAATTAATCTCACTCCCTGGCCTCCTTTCCCGTGGTCAAGATCTGCTTTGTAAAGTGTATTTGACTCCTGTATACTTGCTAAGTCCCTGGTGAGCAGGAACTGCGTCACTCGCACCTTCTTATCTCCACGCACCAGGATAGAGTTATCTGTATTTGTGTGCCCTACAGACCTGACAACAGTGGCTGGCGCATGAGAGGCTCTTGGGATTTACAGGGGTACACGTGGATGCAGGGCCTTCCAGCTTTATCTTCAAGGCTGAATCAGAAGAAAACGGAACACATAAAACTCATTTGCCTATAACACCTGACTTGTGTGCCAATTTGTAGACTTACCTGACTAAGTAACAATATTTATGTTTGCTGAATATGTATTAATATATTGACTATGAGATATTGCTACAAAACTAGTTGAGGATGTTAGGTAACATAACTAATGCATATATTGCTTTTCTAAAAATCCAGAAAAATCTTAATTCTGAGCCCTATCCAGATCCAGTTTTTTTTTTAATTCTGCCATAAAAGTTAATTATAAATTAAATAAATTATGAAATCAAAAGGCTTATATCATCCACATATTTACTACTTCTTATTTCATTTTGGAAATTGAAATTTCCGTTCTAATCCTTTTTGTCTAACGCACTTTAACATCCCTGATAAAACAAGTCATGTAGCAGTGAATACTCAGGTTTTTACTTTGCTGAAGACAAAAATATTTTCACATTTTAAAAAAGGTGTCTTCTTTAGTACACAATTCTAAGTTGACCCTTTTCTTCTGTGCTTTTTAATGATGATGTTCTACTGTCATCTACCTTGTTTCCAGTGAATAGTTTCAGTTCATTTTTTGTAACTTTAATGTATGTTTTTTTTCTTTTTCCTTTGCTCTTAAGATTTTTTCATTATCACTAGTGTTCAGCAATTTGGCTTAAATGTAATTTTCTCTGTGTTTATGCTATTTGAAGTTATTGAACATATTTGCACTATGACTTTATGGTTTTAATTAAATTTGCTGAGTTTGGGCCATTAATTCTTCAGATATTTTTCCTGGTCTCACCTCTCTCCTGTTCTCCTATAGCTCTGTATATATGTTAAATTGTTGGTTACTAATATGAGTTGTCATTTTTTGTCCCCAATCATTTTTATCCTTTGCTTCATCATTTGGATAATTTCTGTTGCTATGCCTTCAAGCCTGTTGGGCTTTTCTCTAGAAAATGTCTGGTCTGCTATCTTAACCCAAACAACTTTTCACTTTTGATGTTGTAACGCAGTTCTATGTAGATTTTATAAATACCTGTTATCTTCTATTTTTCTCTTTGTTAAATTCATATTTTCCTTTTAAATCTTTGAGCATGCAATTTAGGACCTGTTCTAAAATTGCTAGTTCTGTTTTCTCTGTCATTTATTACTAAGCCTGTTTCTCTTGACTTTTCTCTTGATCACGGATTTCTAATTGCATATTTTTTACATATCTAGTAACTTTTCAGGATGCTGAACATTGTTACATTGTTAGGTGTTTGGATTTTTACTGCCTTACTTGGGAGAGTGTCAAAATTTGTTTTGGAAGATTTTCTGACAAGGATTATCTTTTTGAGGTTTGTTTTTAATCTTTGTTATGTGAATCTCTAGACCCTACATGGGCATTCTTCATTCTAGCTTTAATTTAATCCCACTTCCAGTAAGCATGATCCTTGTGCAGTCTTTGCTGATTGTTAAAATATTTATTAGGGTTTGTTTCTATTCTGGCACAGTTAAATTTTGATCACTTGTCTTTCTGTGGGAGAGTGATTTGATGTGATAAGGGCAGGCCAGTGTTAGAGGCCATATTCAAAAGAAACAAGGACTTTCTGAATCTAAAATCGAGACAGTATAGTTGGGAAGAAGTGAAATTAAAAGAGGCTAAAAGAGGAGATTGTTAGCATGAATAGACAAGAGTAATAAATAGTACATCAGAAACATGGAAACAGATAGAAGAAGCTAATCCAAAGAATTTTTATCTCGGTCTACTAAATGTGGGTTTTGAATTCATTTTTAAAATTACTTTTTGGATGTAAGAAATTTATGACCTTAAGCTTTCACAGGATTTCATTAATATTTAAACTTCTCTTTTAACCCAGCATTACTTCTGCTATTCATTTTGATTATACTCTTGAATATTGAATAGTTTGTGTTTTTTCTTTTATTTTAAATTGAAATCTTTATTGGTACCTTTTATATATACATCACAATCACGCTCAACCTTGGGAATTTGTACCAGTATATGACAAGAGTTAATTCTCATTTTTACCCATTCCCCTACATAGCCTATCACCCCCTACCCTTATGTACGTGTGTTTTCTTATTTTTTTTTAAGGTTTATTGAGACAGGGTCTCGCTTTGTGGTTCAGGCTGGCCCTGAGCACAGCCTCCAACTCACATCACAGCAATCCTCCTGCCTCTGCCTCCCGAGTGCTAGGATTACAGGCGTGAGCCACCACGCCCGGCACTGTCGTATGTGGTACTGGTTCCTGCTGGGGTGAGTCTCCACACCCAGTATTGTGATGTGGTTACCAGGGATCGAACCTGGGTCCTTGCGCTTGCAAGACAGGCGCCGGAACCACTAAGCTATATCCTCGGCCCTGTTTTCTTTTTTTCTAACAACATTTTTTCTTTCTCCTCATTACTTACCCCTAGCCTTTTCCTTTTGAATATTATCTATTTTACAATATCTATCATACATTCTAGAACTCATTTATATCTTCAGATTCTCATACCAGAGAAAAGATAGAGTATTTACACATCTGTTACCTATTTATTTCACTCAAGAGTGTATCCTCAGGCCGGAGATTTAGCTCAGTGGTTCTGGCACCTGCTTTGAAAGTGCAAGGGCACTACATGACCCTAGACCCCCAATAACCACATACAACAGTGCTAGGCAGGGAGACCCACACCCACCAACAGTCAGAACCACATATCACAGTGCTGGACGTGGGGGCTCACACCTATAATCCCAGTACTTGGAGGAGGAGGCAGGAGAATTACTGTGAGTTCAAGGCTGAGCTCAGGGCCAGCCTGAACTACAAGGAAGACCCTGTCTCAAAAAAAAAGTGTGTTCTCAAGATATGACCATATGAGTATAAGTGACTTATACTTATCATTCTTTATGGTAGAGTAATAATCCCTTTTATTAAAAATACCACATCTTTATCCAGTCTCCAGTTGATGAGCATTTGGACTGTTTCAAGATTTAGCTATCACAAACTGACCTGCCATGATCATGAGTGAACATATGTCACTAGGATATGATTCTTTTAATTTTTTTGTGTATATTCCTAGCAGGGGAATAATAGGGTCAAATGGGACCTCAGTGGTTTCACCAGTCTTCATTCCCACCAACAATGGAGAAGGGTTCCTTCCTTCCCACAGCCTTGCCAGTATTTATTGCTGGTTAATTTCACAATACCAGCCATTCTTTGTGGAATGAAATGAAATCTCAGGGTTGTTTTCATCTGCATCTCTTGAATGACCAGTGATACTGAACATTTCTTTTTTTTTTTTTTTTTTTTTTTTCTTTTTTGAGACAGGGTCTCGCTTTGTAGTTCAGGCTAGCTCTGAGCTCAGCCTCAAACTCACATCACAGCAATCCTCCTGCCTCTGCCTCCCGAGTGCTGGGATTACAGGCTTGAGCCACCATGCCCGGCACTGTGGTATGTGGTGCTGATTGCTGCTGGGAGTGAGTCTATTGTTGTTATGTGGTTACCAGGAAATCAAACCCAGGCCTTTGTGCTTGCAAGACAGGCGCCGGAACCACTGAACTAACTCCCCGACCTGTTGAACATTTCTTCATGTGCTTATTGGCTGCTTTTACTTCTTCCTCTGAAAAGAGTTTGTTCATTTCAGATGCCCATATTTGAATTGGGTCTTTAAATTTGGGGTGCTGATTTTTTTTAAAGCTCTTTATATGTTCTAGACAGTAGCCCTTTGTCTGAGAAACAGCTAATAGTTTTTTTCCCCATATTTTTGGTTGTCTATTCATTCTACCGGTGGTTTCTTTTGCTGGGCAGAAGCTTTTTAATAGGATGAGATCCCATTTGATGTTTCTTTCTGCCAGTTCTTGTGCTGTAGAGGTTTTGTTCACAAATTCTTTCCCTAAGCAAATGTCTCCAAGAATTTTACCTAACCTATTTTCCAGCAAGTTTAGTGTTTCTGTTTTAATATTTAGGTCTCTAATCCACTTTGATTTTAGTTTAATACACAGTGAAAGAAATAAGTCTAGCTTTAGTCTAGAAAACTGAAACCCAGTTTTTCCAGCACCATTTGTTAAAGAGACTATCTTTCTTCCATTGAGGATATTTGGCTCCTTTGTCAAAGATGAGGTGACTCAGTGTATCTGGAGTTGTTTCTGGATCTTCTAATCTATTTCACTGATCCTTGGGTCTCTTACTTTGCAACTACCATGCAGTTTTTATTATAGTGGCTTTATAGTATAGTTTCAACTTAGGGAGCATAATATTATCCCCCACCAGGGCCTTGTTGCTTAGATTGTTTGTGCTATTCTGGGTCTTTTGTGGTTCCAGATGAATTTTTGAATTAATTTCTCTAGATCTGTTAAGTATGGTGTTGGGATTTCAGTGGAAACTGCATTGAATCTGTATAGTAGTTTGGGAGTATAGCCATTTTGATGATATTATTCTTCCTACCCAAGAACAAGGGATATCATTCCATTTTCTTATATTCTCTTCAATCTCTTTTTTTAGAGTGCTGTAGTTTTCAGAGTAGAGGTCTTCCACCTTCTTTGTTAGATTGATTCCTAGATATTTCATTTTTTTGGATGCTATTGTGAAGGGGCTACACTCCACAATTTCTCTCTCAGTGAGTCTTGTTTGTGTATAAAAAGGCTAATGATTTTTGAGCATTGATCTTATGTCCATCTGTACTAATAAATTTGGCGATTAAGTCTAGCAATATTTTGGTTGAGTTTTTCAAATCTTTTATGTAGAGTATTATGTCATCAGCAAATAATGACAGTTAACTTCTTCCTTTCCTATCTTTATTCTATTTATTTCTTTCTCTTGCCTAATTGCTGTGGCTAATGTTTCTAGTACTGTGTTGAACAAGAGTGGTGATAGTGGACATCCTTATCTTGTTCCTGATATTAGTATGAAAGATTTCAGTTTTTAACCATTTAGTATGATGCAGGCTGTTGGTTTCTCATAAATAGCTTTTATTAGTTTGAGATAAAGTCCATCTATTCCAATTTTCTGTAGAGTTTTGATCATGAATGGGTGTTGGATTTTGTCAAACACTTTTTCTGCATCAATTGAGATAACCATATGGTTTTTGTCCTTGAGTCTATTAATATAATGTACTATGTTCATTGATTTACATTTATTGAACTATCCTTGCATTGCTGGGATGAATCCAACTTGGTCAGGATGTATGTATGATCTTTTTGGTGATCCTCTGTATTCTTTCTTCCAGTATCTTATTGTAGATTTTTATATCAATATTCATTAGAGAGATTTGCCTATAGTTCTTTTTTGGTTGGGTCTTTCTTTGCTTTTGGAATCAAGATAATGGTTGCTTCCAGGAGTGAATTTGGGAGTACTGCTTCCCTTTCAATATCATTAAAGAGTTTGAGAAGTAGTGGTGTTAACTCTTTAAAAGTTTTGTGGAATTCAACAGTAAAGTGATCAGGGCCAAGGCTTTTCTTTTCAGTAGGTTTTTTATTACATTTTCAATTTCACATATTGATATTGGAGTATTTAACATTTTTATATCTTCTTCTTTTGGAAATTTATTTGTGTCTAGGAATCTACCCATTTCTTCTACGTTTTCCATCTCATTGGAGTACAGATTTTCAAAGTAGGTGTTTATTATCTGTGAACTTTACTGGATCTGGGGTGATTTCCCCCTTTTCGTTCCTAATAGCGTAGATTTGAGCCTTTTCCTTCCTTTGTTTGATAAGGTTGGCTAAGGATCTGTCAATTTTGTTTATCCTTTTGAAGAATCAGCTCTTCGATTTGTTAAGTTTTTGTATCATTCTCTTAGTCTCCATTGCATTAATTTCTGCTCTGATCCTTATAATTTCCTCCCTAGTATGAGCTTGGGTTTGTCTTCTTCCTGTTTTTCTAGCAGCTTGAGGTTCAACATTAGATTGTCTATTTGAACTTGCTTTGTTTTCTGGCTGTAGTTGTTCTCTGCTGTGAATTTTCCTTGTAGAACTGCTTTTATTGTGTCCTATAAATTCCTGTATGTTGTACTGGTGTTATCATCTAATTATAAAAACTATTTAATTTCGTTTGTGACCCATTGATTGTTCAGCAGGATGTTATTCAATTTCCATGTGTTTGTGAGGATCTTGGAATTTATTTTGCTATTCAGCTCCAATTTCAAGGCACTACAGTCTGATAGTATACAGGGATTAATTTCAGTTTCTTAGCATTTACGTAAATGTGTTCTATGAACTACCATGTGGTCTATTTTGAATGATCCATGAGCAGTGGAGAATAATGTGTATTCTGACTTTGTGGGGTGAAACACTCTGGGAGCATCTCTTAAGTCCATTTGTTCAAAAGTTTGGTTTAGCTTAAATATTTCCTTACTGATTTTTTTTTTTTTTTTTTTTTTTTTTTTTTTTTTTTTTTTTTTTTTTTTTTTTTTTTTTTTTTTTGAGACAGGGTCTTGCTTTGCAATTCAGGCTGGCCTTGAGCTCACTCTGTAGCCCAGACGAGCCTTGAACTCATTCTTCCTGCCTCGGCCTCCCAAGTGCTGGATTTACAGCTGTGAGTAATCACACCCCTCATTGTGGTATGTGGTACTGATTGCTGGTGGGTATGGGTGACCAGGCCCAGCATTGTTGTATGTGGTTACCAGGGATTGAACTCTGGTCCTTGCACTTGCAAAGCAGGCATCAGAACCACTGAGCTAAATCCCCAATCCCTTTATTGATTTTTTTTGTCCAGTCAACCTGTTATTAGTGACAGTGGGGTATTGGAGTCCCCTACTACTAATGTATTAGTGCTTATCTGGCTTTTCCTATCCATTAATATTTGTTTTATATGATTGCATTAGAACTTGGTGCATAAATATTTATGATTGTTTCTCTTGGATTGTTCCCTGTACGAGACTGTAGTGACTTTCTTTGTCTTTCTTAATCAGTTTTGGTTTGAAATCTATTTTGTTTGCAAATAGAATAACCACTCCTGCTTTTTTACAGTTTCCTGTCACATGGAGAGTTGTTTTCCATCGCTTTACTTTCAGTCTGTGACTTTCTTTCTGAAGTAGATGTGTTTCTTGTATGCATCAGATTGCAGGATCTTGCTTCTTGATCTAGTATGCCAGTCTGTGTCTCTTAATTGGCACATTGAGTCCATTGACATTAATGTTTATGATTGATATGGACAGACTTAGTGCTGTCATGTTTTCCTGTTCTTGGCTTTTTTATTCTTTACTTTTGCCTTTTTCTATTTAGTTTCTTATTCACTGTGTTGGGTCTCATGGGTTTGTAACTGTCATTGTTTTTTGTCCTAGATATTCTTTAGAATGTTTTGGAGTGAAGATTTCATATTTGTGAAGTTTATCTGGTGTCCTTTGTCATGGAAGTATCCTATTTTCCCATCAATTTTGAAAGATAGTTTTGCAGGATACATCAGTCTAGGTTGGATGTTGTTTTCCTCCATGACTTTATAAACACTTCACTCCAGGCTGTTCTTCCCTTGAGTTTTTGAGTTGAAAAGTCTGTGATCTTAATGGGCTTCCCTTTGTATCTGGTTTTTTTTTTTTCTTTTTCTTTTTTCTAACTGCTTTCAGTATTTTGTTCTTTTGTTAGCTATCTGGAACCTTGTTAATTGTATGTCTAGGTGTAGATATTTTTTATATCACATCCATTTGGAGTCCTATATGCCTCAATGATAAGGTCCAATTATTTTTCTTTTCCTGTAAAGTTTTCTGCCGTTATTTCTGTGAACAGTTTTTTTATATATATCTTTTGCACTGTCTCCTTCCTCAGTGACTCCAGTCAGTCTTAAGTCCTTCTTTAAATCATCTAGGAGCTGTTGGATTGATTTCTTAAGATCCCTTGCCATTTTTCATAAATTAATTTTTTCCATTCCTTGGCTATGATCCTGACTCTAGGTCTGAAATTCAGTCCTCTGCTTCATTCATCCTACTTTGCAAAATTTCATTCTCGTTTTTAATCACCTGGAACTCTGCTTGAAGCTGTTTTAAAGGTTCCATTGCTTTTGTTATCTCAGATTCTATCATGCCCCTGATCTCTTCTTTAGCATTATTAATTATATTGTTCACTGTAAACAGTATTTCATCTCAGATCAGTTCTGATTTCCATTTTACTAGATGTGCTTTTGTTACCATCTCAGAATCCTGGTGATTGAGCTTTAGTTTGCTCCATTTCCCTTTTCCCTGAATTCCCCTGTGGTGATGACGTTTGTATCTGGATTTTGATTTTTTTTCTCATTTTTATTCCTTTGTCATTGTTAATGTTATTCATTTAATTCCTTGCTTGGTGTCTGGACAATGTTTGTTGCAAGTTTTTTTCTTCCTAATATTTGGATCCTTTAGGAGATGGCTACTTCCTGGGTTGTCCTCCTTGGATCTGTAATTGCCCTTAAGAATTCTCAGTTCTGGCACTCTATGGGAGGTGTTTGAAGAAAACAATCACATTATCTTTGTTGACATTAAACAATCAGTATCATCAACAGTATCAAACAGAGTAAAGGAAATGAAAAGCTTTAGCAATTGCTATTCTGAAACCTTTAACCTCATGAGTTACCTCTGTGACCATATGCCAAAATTTAGAATTAATCAGAAATGTGTTTACAACATACAGATATTTAAATGTAGCAGCAATTCTCTTTGGGAATAAAAGTTCACTGAGGAGTTGAGGTAGGAAGACAGAAGGAGAATGAGAGATTGGAAAATTTATAAAGATCACATAGACCTCAAGTAATTTATAGATGCAGAGGACAACAGAGGCTAAAGGTACATATGTAAGACAGTACCAACTGAGACCCTCAGGACCACTAGAGACTTTGTACGCCCTCCTAGAATAATACAGAAAGAAGAGAATTTAGGGAAGACTGAAACCCTTTTACTTCTAGGTATTGATTCTAACTGGAGGGCAGGAGAGGGTGAGGGAACAAGAGGAGAATAGGGGGACCTAGCAGTAAACAGGAAACTATTTTCTATAAAGATGAGAGCAGTTGAGAGGAGAGAAAATAGCAAAGTTGGACAGATTCAGTACCAGTAGAGTAGAGAAATGAAAAAAGATAGTTATGTCAGAGTAAAGAAAGAAAAAGAATAACAACAGCAATAAAATCAATAACGACGATATACAAAACTAAGAATATTAGTCACAAGGAGATAGCCGTCATCTCCTTTCTTGGTTCTGAGTATAATGCCTGAGTTGAACTCACTGAGCTCCTACAGGTTTGACCTCTAACGAGTTCAGGATCATGCAGGTATCTGACTCCACCTACTTCACTCATTCTTCTAGTGAGTGTTTTCTTTGACATGGTGAACTGGGTGGAGGAAGTAACTAAAAGCCTCCAACCCGGTTCCAGTACTATAGTCATACTTTTTAGGTGTCCACAGAAAAGCAGGTGATGTCTTTGGAGGCCCTTCTCCATATAACACTTATGTCCAGTTTGGCCCACAAAGAAATGGAGATTCCAAGGCCTTCTTGCCCTGGTCATAGAACAGCTGCAGGCCCAGTTGCTGGTCAATAGCACCTAGCTTCCTTCTTGCTGAGACTCATTGTGCTACTTCCACCACACCGTATTTACTCAGTCTGTTTTCACGGTCTTCTGATGTCATCTCAGTGATGGCAGAAAAGTTGCATGCCCAGGAGCCATTTAATGGCATGGTACTCCTTTGTCGCTGAGATTCCCTGCAACCTCTGCTGTGTCCCATTTGGCTGGTCTGTCTCTGTGTGTCTCTGGCATGGTCTCTGTGATGGCAGGAAAGTTGTAGGCCTGGGCACCGTTTGATGGCATGGGACTTGTGTTTTTTCCTTTTATCTATTTATAGTTACCTCCTTTTACTGTAAGTATTATAATATTCTGTGTATATAATGTGTGTCAAGAAAATTTGCATAGTCACTTGGAATTTGTAGTAATAAAATTTGAATGTATTTTCAAGCTGTTATTTAAGAGCTCCATCAAGGATTGAGAGCTTCTTTAGAGCCATAACTAAAATTTATATCTCTGTTGTTATGAAGCCACTACTTCTCCTTTTGGATGAGCAGGAATATATGACACTGCTTTACTCTTTATCCTTGAGTTATTAAATTGTTATTAACGAGTTAATGTTAAGTAGTAGACATTTACCCTTTACATTTGTTTTCTTTGCCAGAGTAAAAGCATGTTTTTTTTTTTTTTACTACTCAGGAAATATCACATCTCTCAACAGTGAGAGGGTAGATAATCACTTCGTGTTTTTTTTTGTATTTTAAATCCTAGAATTTTAAGCATGCTAAAAGAGATGCTTCTTCCTCACCTTTTAAAAACAGCCTCATTTGGGAGGTGCAGTGTACAGTGACAGTGTACAAGTGAGAGTAGTGATGTTACAGCCTTCAAGGAGCCCCTATTTTGTGCCAAGTGTTATCCTGGGTGCTTTGGTTGTTTATAACTTGCTAACTGCTACTGTGTGTGGTAGATGATTCTCTTTATTTTACAAAATGGAAATGAACACTTAGAATAAGTTATGCATCTAACATCCACAACTAAAAGTGGAAGAATAAATTTAGTAACTGTGTCTGATGCACAAGTTCCCAAGTTCTTTCTGACATTAAGAATGAAATATAGAACAGGGGCCAGGGATTTAACTCAGTGGTTCCGGCACCTGTCTTGCAAGTGCAAGGACCCGGGTTCGATCCCCAGCAACCACATACCATACTGGACATGGAGACTCAACGCCCAGCAGCAGTCAGTGCCATATACCACAGTGCCGGGCATGGTGGCTCACGCCTGTAATCCCAGCACTCGGGAGGCAGAGGCAGGAGGATTGCTGTGAAGTGAATTGGAGGCTGAGCTCAGGGCCAGCCTGAACTACAAAGTGAGACCCTGTCTCAAAAAAAAAAGAAATAAGTACCTGGAGAACTTAGCAGAGCTGTAAGGCTAATATGGTCTGCCAAAGGCATGATGTGAGGGAACCTGTCCTAGAACAAGTGGCTAACCTCCATCCTGTAAGGAAATGGGAAACAGCAGTAAGGAGAGCCTGTGCTTGGGTGGGCATACTGGATAGGAAATCTCATAAGCCCAGTGTTCATCAGTAAGCCACTCATCTGCACAACTGTTTCCTTAGCTAGGTGACAGGATGGGTGGTTCTGAGGTGCCTGCCACCATGCATACTCTGTAGTTGATGTAGATGCGCCAGCAACCTTAGACTTCATTTGATCACTGAAGTCTAAAAACTCTCGCCAGTAAAATAAAAATGACGATAACTAACATTTAACAAATGCCCCATGGCATGCCAGGCGTTGTTCCTAAGCATGAGTATTTTGGGGGCTCATCTTACTTAATTCACAGAGCCACTGTAGAGATAATACTGTCACAGCTGTTTTACAAAGGAGAAGCTGGGCTTAGAGGTAGGTAACCCACCAGGATCACATTAAGTTACATTTTGAGCTCGCCCCTGGACAGTCCGGACAGGCACCTGTATCCTAGGAAATGTATGTCTGAAGGCAGGGAAATTGTTAAGAGGAACTATTCTCTTTCCTCCTTTAAATATCCTCTTTCTCTGGGGTCAGGGAGTTAGCACAGTGGTTCCGGCGCCTGTCTTGCAAGCACAAGGGCCTGGGTTCAATAACCACATACAGTACTGGGTGTGAAGACTCACACCCAGCAGCAGTCAGCACCACATACCAGACTGCGGGTGTGGTGGCTCACGCCAGTAATCCCAACACTCAGGAGGCAGAGGCAGGAGGATTGCTGTGATGTGAATTTGAGGTTGAGCGCAGGGCCAGCCTCAACTATAGTGAGACCTTGTCTCAAAAAAAAAAAAAAAATCCTCCTTCTCACATACTTAATCTTTTAATTATACCACATTTTAAAAATAAAAATTCTCCAGTACTTGTGAGAGTGCTTTGTAGACATTTTAAAAATTTTCTGTTATTGTTAAATAATACTAAAACATAATTTTTACAGATTTTGAAAAAATCCTTCCACAAAGTTCATATTTTATTAAAGAACATTGAATTTTGTCCCTTTTAAATTGACTGTTTTTTGCTGATTGGTTTGTGTTGCTCCTCCTCAATCCTCTGCCCAAGATGTACGTGGAGATTAGAGTCCTTTAGAAACACTGATACAGAAGAAGAAAAAAATGAGCTCCAATTCATATTGAACTTTAAAAACATAGTAAGCAGCATACTTTTGGCAGTGTGTAATTAAACTTGGTGGCATCATTTTTACTTTAGGAGTTCTCTTTTTAAGGAGACCCAGAGAAAGACTAACAATAATAAGTCAGTGGCGGAATGGTCTTGTTTAGTATGTCTTTGGTTTCCTGCCTTCAAACACCCAGTTTCACTGTAGCCTGGTGAACTGAAATGTGCTGGATTCACGTGCATGCGCTCTCCCCTTAGATGTCTGCTCCGATGGAGACCTCCCTGAAGTTGAGCTGGTAAACCTGTTGGAGGAACAGCTGCCGCAGTACAAGCTGAGGGCGGACTCACTCCTCCTGTATGAGAACCAAGACTGGGCACAGTCACCACTCCAGGCACAGCATGCATCTGATACCCTCTCCCCAGTCCTTGCCGAAGAGACTTTCCGATACATGAGTGAGTGTTTTTACCCTGTTGGACCTTGTCCATTGAAATAAGGCCATAGGTTTCTCAGAGCTGACTTTGAAACTTTCATTACTTGGTGATTATTTGGTGTTTGCCTGATTTGATGTTGTACCTGGTTTCCCAGGGCAATTATGTCTGGGACAGGAAAGTGGTCATCCCTGCAGCTCTAAGTGTTGGGGTTGGTTACAAGGATATGTGGATATTTCCAGTTCTTCCATCTTTTAGTAGATACCTCCTTCAGGCTGAGAAGAAAAAAATAACTTTTTAAACATTAGTGAATTATTTGAAATTTTAATTTTCCCATATAACTGTCAATATTTGTAATTCCAATAGTTTGATACCCTTTGGGCATTTATTTTCCTTTATTCAACAGTCTCAGAAATAATGTCAGTGCTTTTGGGGCACAGTTCTTAAATACAGTGTATGTGTCATGTCAATCCTATACGAGGGATCAAACTCAATACCTTGCACTTTCAAGACCAATGTTATACCACTGAGAGCTAAATCCTGGGCCCTGGGGGTTTTAATTAAGCCAAGGAGAAATACATAAGGATCCAGAATGTTTCAGCGAGAGACTGAGCTGGGATTGTCTTTGAAAACAGATGCATGCTAACACCAAACTGTTTGAAATGACAAAATTAGAGCTAAACTTTGAAATATAGAAACTTGCTTCCACTTATTTTTCCTTCCAAAATTCTGCATTAGGCTGAACTTTTTTTTTTAACCCCAATATAAATATATATGCATAGTAGCTATTAGAATACATATAAAATCTATAAATTCTACAATGATATATTTAGAATTCATTTCATTTGAATTAAATATAAGATTGTATCAGATCCTTGATATTTTCCCAATAAAATCCATACTTTTAGTCCATATTACTGCTACAGAATGATTATTATGTAATACTGATTTTCATAATATTCACTAACTTGCTCTTAGTGGTAGTTTCCTAGAACCAGGTACTCTTAGAACTTACTTCTTACAGTTTTCTCCTTTGCTTACTCTTGTTTCGTTTTTTGAGATTTGGTCTCGCTGTGTGGCTCAAGCTGCTCTTGAACTCACAGTGGCCTTCCTGCCTGAGCCTCTGGTGTACTGGAAATATACCAGTTCACCATCATGCCTGGCTCTTGTAGTTTTGCAGAACTTATTGCCTACAAGTGTGAGGAGGAAAGAGATTGTAAACATTATTTAAACTTGAATTGAAATATCACAAAGTTCAAATAAAACCATAGGTTTGTTTTTAATATTTCTTTAAGCTAGCGGAATTAAGGTAAATTATGATTTCCTAAGTTTTGAGAAATTTATTCAGATTTCTGAAAAACTGTTTTTAGAAGGAATATTTTTAATTTCCATTTTTTTCTTTTTTTGAGTTTATAATTTTTTTCTTTTTTTTTTTTTTGAGACAGTGTCTTGCTACAGTTCAGTCTGGCCCTCTGCTCAGCCTCAAACTTACAGCAATCCTCCTGCCTCTGCCTTCCTAGTGCTGGGATTACAGGCATGAGCCACCATGCTCGTCACTGTAATATGTGGTACTGATTGCTGGTGGTTGTGAGTCTCCATGCCCAGTATTATTGCATGTGGTTACCAGAAATCGAACCCAGGCCCTTGCGCTTACAAGACAGGTGCTGGAACCACTGAGCTAAATCCCCAGCCCTGAATTTATAAATATTTTGAGAAAAACTGTCAGACTATAATTTTATTAGGATAAAGTTGATTTGTCATTTTATTGATAAAATGTCATGGAAAGTTACCTTGCTTATTTTTGGTCCTAAACCACATGGTAGGAGATGGAGGATAGAGTTAAGCTTAGACAGGTATCTTAGGATCGTGATTTAATGGAGTTACTTTAGGATGAAATTTTAAATTAAAAACTAGAAAATAAAACAATTTAAAAATTCTGAAATACTTTTCAAGACTCTATAAAACACATCACAATGTTCAAGGGAATAATTCTAAACTTGAGATTAATCATATAATACAAGCCCATACTTCCAGTCTCTGGGAAAATATCCTCTACCCTTAGTCTCTTGAAATTATTTTCACTTCAGTAATTTGAAAATTGAACTAGAGATGATGGACCTAGATCATGAAACAAATAGGTTTTAATGGGTCCCTTAATATCTCTGCAATGTATTTTAATTTCACTATTAAAGACTTCAATTCTTTGGGTTAATAATAAACCACATTATGAATTTGTATCTTTTTTTTTTTTTTTTGAGACAGGGTCTTGCTTTGTGGTTCCGGCTGGCCCTGAGCTCAGCCGCAAACTCACCTCACAGCAATCCTGCTACCTCTGCCTCCCAAGTGCTGGGATTACAGACGTGAGCCACCACGCCCGGCACTGTGGTATGTGGTGCTGGTTGCTGCTGGGTGTGAGTCTCCACGTCCAGTACGGTATGTGGTTACCGGGATCGAACCCGGGTCCTTGCACTTGCAAGACAGGCGCTGGAACCACTTAGTTAACTCCCCGGCCCTGTATCTTATGAATGTAAGAGATAAGTTATTTAGTGAATTAAGCAAAGTTTGTTTATTTATTTATTTTGGTACTGAGGATCAAACTTAGGGCCTTTTGCTTATAAGGCAGGCCTGGTGCTGAGCTAATTCCTCTGGCCTTTGTTTACTTTTTAATTTTAATTTTTACTAGAACAGATGATTGATCAAAGTTTAACAAACAAAAATATGAAACTTCTTTTCCCTTTTGTTTGTGTTAGAGATCAAACAGTGCCTTGAGAATGCAGAACAAACTCTCTGTTGCTGAGCTGTGTCCCAACCCCTGTTTCCACAGTATTTTGCCCCCCAGTTCCAGTCTGGTGACTTTCAATAACTTGTCACCTCCTGACAGGCAATCCGGGACTTAGCCCATCTTTTCCAATCTCCCTCATCTGCTGTTGGATCTGTGTGTTCACCAAAGTGCTTTTCAGTTGCTGAGGAAAAGAGGAGGCAGAGGGGTATGCACTTCTCCTTTATGTAGCACAAATAACTGTGAGAGAAAAGTGGTAAGTTAGAGGGAACCATGGGCTTTTCAGGTTGTAGCCTCTCTCACAAGAATGCAGAGGCCTGTTTTCTGAAGTTACCCTAATCAGACAGTGGGAAAAAATTAGAACCAAATCAGAAAGTGATTATTTACTTAGAGCCCTTGAGAGCAATGCCTGCTACATAAACTCATGAGCCTTAAGGTGCTCAAGGAATGTCTTATGCATAGAACAGGTCATCCAATGTATTCTTAATTTTACTGCAATAAGGCAAGCCCCACAGTAACCTATGAGGCGAACTGTGGCATCCAAACATGGGACAAGAAGTACCACCTGTTGGACAAAGAGGTCAAAAGTGGACAACATAGATTTTATTTGAGAATAAAAGGCTCCAGTGCTGCTTTCTGAGCCATAAGAAAAAGGGGAAGGGAGAGTGATTGATTACACAAGTTTGATTTTGGGCAGTCATTTTCAAAATATGGGCCCACCATCAGTCTCATTTGGGAACTTATTAGGCAGATTCTTAGATACACCAGGGCTGTGACCCAGCAGGCTGCACTAACACATTTTCCTGGTGATGCTGATGTGCACTTGTGTTGGAGAACCACTGATAGGAAGCATTGTAAACCAAAGTGGTTGATCATTTCACAAAACATTAATTAAAGTATAAGGAATTAGTAATGGGGTATAGTTTTACAGATAAATATACTTGTGGAATTTATTACCTCTCATTGGTACATATGCTCTTCCTCACATTCTGCCCTCAGAAATTGCCAGCTTCTTGGCATAAAAAGAAATATTTTTGATAATGTTTAGAAGATGCTAATCATCATCGAGGTTCCTCAAGGCTAGCAGATTTATAATCCTCCTTTTACTGGTTAAGCCCTTTTAATTGGTTCCATCAGAGAATTAAGCATGTGGCCCAGTACATCTATTGTATAATCTTACCACTACACATCATAAATTAGCTTTGTACCTTCCAGTGCAGAATTAGGAAAATTGTTCTTCAAATTATTGTCTGCAGTGCATGATTCTCCTGGAGGTCCCTATTGAGAAAATGGCCTGGCTGATAGGCATATTCAGTTTCCTTTTGTTCTGTCTCAGTTCTTCATGGGACAGTTTTTCAAATTGCAGAATTGTCTTCTGTAATACAACAGGAAGAGCTGCATTCACTTCTTCAGATTAAAACCACTCCCCCTGCCTGTAGTTGTCAAGAGCTGTTGCCGTTTTTACTATTAGCCATGTTTATATTTTATTCTATTTTTTGTTGTCCTTTTGGTTTGGTGTGGGTTGGTGTGGGAAAGTAGGAGAGTAATGAAAGAGTAGAATTGTTTTTAAAACTCAGAAATTGTAGTATCTTGGAAAGGAACATGTGAAAGAGCTACGACACATCATCTTTTGTAAATGACAGACAGCAGAATGGAGTGACATTTCTATTCTGGATATAGTATGAGAAATTAAACACAGATAGAATATAAAGTAAAGACAAAGAAAGTGCTCATTTACCACAGAGCCTCTATTTTTCAGAAACATTAGATTCACCAAGTATTTCTACAAAAAACAGTGAACAACTGTTTTAGGGAACAACCTAAAACAACAATTTTTAATAAAAATTAAAAAGTGTTTGGAATTCTAGCTCAGTGGTAGAGTATCCTGGGTTGGATCCATAGCACCACTGAAAAAAAAACTCATTCATAGTCATCTATCCTTCCAACCTTTCTTGCATACAGGTATACATAGCTATGGTCCCACTTTAAAAGGAAAATTTAGCTGAGCATGATGACACATGCCTGTAATCCCAGCACTCAGAAGAAGGCAGAGCCAGAGGATCACCATGAGTTTGAGGCCAGCCTGAGCTACATAGCAGGACTCTTTGTCTCAATCAGTCAATCAGTCAATCAACAGAAAAAGCAGAAAAGTTTTAGGGAACAACCTTCAGAAATCAAATGGCAAAATTTTTTAATGTAATAATATATTTTTAATAGATTTTCAAGTGGCAGATAGTTCTGTAAAAATGTTTACCATCTCTTTGATAAATTAAATACAGTTTTTAGAGTTAGAAAAGTTAGTGTTTAAATAAGAGTCGTTGCTTACTTCTGTGTAATTTAACGTTTTTCTTTAGAACTGAGAACTGTTAGGTTTTTTTTAGGAGGGAGAAGGTACCAGGGATCAAACTCTCAACCTTGTGCATGTAAGGTGGATGCCAGAACCACTGAATTAAATCCCCAGCCCCAACTGTTAGATTTTGATCAAACTGATTATAATAAAGACAGCCTGCTCCTGGTCTATGGCTTCTGTTTAATTACTGTGCTCAATGCAAGGAAAGCTCTAAGATTTACCAATTGCTTCTGGAATCATCAAGCAACATCTTTATGAAAGTATTTATTAGAAAGTGGGGTGGCTTGAGCTTGCAGGGAGGAAGCCTTCAGCTTTACAGTAGCCTAGTGTTTGGGGCTTGGTTGTATATGCGCTTTCACATAAAACATAAGAACCAGAGAATTACAATTGCACTAACTTTATCATAATAAATATTTAAATAACAAATTTCATTTTTATGTTTTGAAACCTTTTACAAGACTTTTTTTTTAATGATTGCAGAAACATTTGTTTCTTCATGGAAAAATGGCCAAAAACACAAACCAAAACAAAAAATCTGAAAAGATAGCAACAGATCAGCCATAATTCCTATCCAGAGATAACCACTACTAATATTTTAAAGCCATATGCAAAGCTACACACCTGTAGTCATGGCAGTTTGGGGTTCTGAGGCAGGAAAATATCAAGCTCAACTTCCATCCAAGGGTATTTAATAAGACCCTCTCAAAATAAAAATTAAAAAGGGTTTGGAATTCTAGCTCAGTGGTAGAGTATCCTGGGTTGGATCCATAGCACCACTGAAAAAAAAAACTCATTCATAGTCATCTATCCTTCCAACCTTTCTTGCATACAGGTATACATAGCTATGGTCCCACTTTAAAAGGAAAATTTAGCTGAGCATGATGACACATGCCTGTAATCCCAGCACTCAGAAGAAGGCAGAGCCAGAGGATCACCGTGAGTTTGAGGCCAGCCTGAGCTACATAGCAGGACTCTTTGTCTCAATCAGTCAATCAGTCAATCAACAGAAAAAGCAAAATTGAGATCTGGGCTATTTTATAGTGAGTTCCCAGATGTATTACACTGTGGTATTTCATTAGATGAGGGCTTTTTAATCTTACTGTAGCTTTGGTAGAAACAGCATGGTGGGAAGAGCCATAGCTTTTCTGATGATGGTGAGTTAAGCATTATTACCTGAATATTAAAATCCTGACTCACTCTGTGCCGGCACAGTGGTTGCATGTATGTCCTGACTGATGCTCTCAGAGTATCAACAATGCTAAAAGAAAAGCAAACACCAAGTCCTTACCAGGCTGTGCTCCAGAGTGATTGCCCAATTTCTAACTGTGATGATGAAGCATGGTTACATTGACAAATTTGAAATCATTGATGATCACAGGGCTGGAAAAATTGTTGTGAACCTCACAGGCAGGTTGAGCAAATATGATCAGCCCCAGGTTTGATGTGCAACTGAAAGACCTGGAAAAATGGCAGAATAATCTGCTCCCATCCCATCAGTTTGGTTTCATTGTATTGACAATCTCAGCTGGCATCATGGATCACGAAGAAGCAAGATGAAAACACACAGGAAGGAAAATCCTGGGATTCTTTTTCTAGGGATGTAAAACATAAAATAAAATGCCTTAGGGGGCCGGGGAGTTAGCTCAGTGGTTCCGGCGCCTGTCTTGCAAGCGCAAGGACCTGGGTTCGATCCCCAGTAACCACATACCTATACTGGGCGTGGAGACTCACGCCCAGCAGCAACCAGTACCACATACCACAGTGCTGGGCGTGGTGGCTCACGCCTGTAATCCCAGTACTCGGGAGGCAGAGGCAGGAGGATTGCTGTGATGTGAGTTTGAGGCTGAGCTGAGGGCCAGCCTGAACCACAAAGCGAGACCCTGTCTCAAAAAATCTTAAAAAAAAAAAAAAATGCCTTAGTGAAAAAAAGCCACTGGAGTTTGCTTTTTGATCTTGGAAATGTCACATAATCCCTTTCAGACAAGAGCCTCATGAAAGAAAATAAGATTATTGCATTAGGTAACTTAAATTCTCATACTGTGACAAATGGTGAGCATTAGTAATAGGAGATACACTTCCATTTTCCCTCTTTAAGACATTTTTATTCTAACTATTATTTAGTATATTTGTGTCCTTATCCTTCCTCTTTCTTTGTGTGTGACTTATGGTTATAGTTTGATGCTCAGCTTGCTTGACCCTCACTCTGATCAACCATGTAAGATGTATCAGGTACTTTTAAAGTAATTGAAGGGTTTTTATCTGAGTCTGCAAGATTTCTGGTTCTCACTTTGGGTTCTTTTAGCCATAGGTTGGTGGTTTCATCCTGGCTGCATGTCAAAACACCTGGGAATCTGTTTGTTACATAGGTCCTGAGGCTCCAAATAAATTAAATCTGAATCTGGGGGCTGGGGATTTAGCTCAGTGGTTCCAGCACCTGCCTTGCAAGTGCAAGGGCCCGAGTTCGATCCCTTGTAACCACATACACCACTGCTGGGTGTGGAAACTCACATCCGCCAGCAATCAGTACCACATACCACAGTGCCAGGCAGGGGTGGTGCCTCATGCCTATAATCCCAGCACTCAGGAGGCAGAGGCAGAAGGATTGCTGTGAGTTCGAGGCTGAGCTCAGGGCCAATCTGAACTACAAAAGCAAGACTCTGTCTCAAAAAAAAAAATCTGAATCTGGGATTAAGCTCCTCTGCTCCAGGTTACATTTGGTTTTTCAGCCACTAGCTGGTTTTTATAATTAGTTAAGAGCATGGATGTACTGATTTGATTTTTCCCTAAGTTGTTATTGAAATAGAAGTGGGAGACAGCACGGATAAGTACTTGGCTTACTTTGTAATTCTTTGTTCTTGCTCTACTACCCAATTTGTCTTTTTCTTACACTCAGCTCTTTTCTTAGCACTGCGGTTAAATTAAGCAGCCAGTTTTTCTGTAAATATAAAGTCTTTTGGAGTAAAAATATTTAACCTTTTTTAAAGTTCTGTATATTCATTTTAAGCTTTTATCTTTTTTCCTACTACTATTGAGCCTGTAGTTTTTGTCATTGTTATCTTTCAGTTCTTAAGAATATTTTAAAATGTACATTATTTCTGAGGCCTATACATAATGGTTTTTAACTCTTTTAGTTCTAGGCACAGACAGGGTGGAGCAGATGACCAAAACATACAATGACATTGACATGGTTACTCATCTCCTGGCAGAGGTAGGAAAATATCTTTTCTTTCTCTAGTATAAAAAACTAAATCTGTGGGTCATTTGGAAACTATCAAATTTGTTTATCAGATGAAAGATAAAGATGAGTGGTCAGGGTTATTTTGTATAAGGTGGTTACAGCTGTAACAATTAGCATACCACTTGGCATTCCAGGGTAGTTGGTTCCTGAAGTTTGTAATGAAGTTGTATATGATAGGGAAGATTGATTGACATGCTGGCTGGCTTCTTCTTAGGGGGAAAAAAAGGTTTTTAAATTGTCCTTGCTGTTACTCACTCTGGGGTAGAGCTGCTCATTTAAGAAGCAGCTTAAATGCAGACCAGCACCTGCAGATGGGACCATCTCTGCAGGTGTGTTTACTGGTGTGGCCTCTTGCAGCTCACCCTGGCAGTCGCACAGTGGTAAAACTGGCAGTCAAGGTGTTCTTCTCTGTACTCAGTTTGACTTGATCTTGTGGAAGACCTTCTCCATGGTGTGCCCTTTTGTCCTCTCCTCCCCGCTTCCCAGAATGACTTCCATTATGCCACTTAGCTAAAAGAGTGGCCTTGCAATGTGGAGATAATTAGCCATTTTCATGTGCTGTGGAGAAGCAAAGAAGCATAATTGTATTCATTCAGTGATTAATGTGAGCAGAACCCACACTAAGTAAAGTAAATATATAGACAGTTCCCACCTGATAAATAAGTCGTGGTCACTGTCAAGCACATGGGGTCCTGTGCCTTTGCCAAGTGTCCAACTGGCCAGAATGAGTGAACCCCATATGGCCCTTCCTGCAGGGCTGCTTGCATCTCACCAGCAAGTTTGTAGCTCTTTCTTTATAGTGTAGGCCAAGTCCTCTAGCCTCAAAATGTCCAGTCTTTTATTCCTGTTTTATGTCACATTATCATTGTTGTACCAGTTATCAGCAGAACTCTTGGCTGGATTGTCCTCTGAGCCACAGGCTCCAACTACATGTGAGCTTGCTCTAGACAGAACTGTTTTTATCATACTCACCTGGTTCCTGTTATCATAAAGCCATTATTCTGTATCATTAGTCTGCATCCTGCACAGTCACTCTCAATATATCTGAGTGGCTTTTACTATACAGTGGGTGTGTTTGTGTGTTTCTGTGTGTGTATACTGGAGATTGAATTCAAGGCCATCAGCATGTTAAGTGCTTCTGCCATTGAACTATACCCCTAATCTCTCACTATTCTCAAAGTCTGTGTTGATTTTCTTTTTCTTTTGTTGATGTTTTTGTTTTTTGTTCTTTGTTTTTTGGGGGGTTTTTTGTTTTTTGTTTATTTGTTTGTTTTGTTTTTTTTGCGTGTGGTACCAGGGATGGAACTGACAACCTTGCAAAGCAGATGATGCACCATTAAGCTAAATCTCTGGTCCTTTGTTTTATCTTATGGTGAGCTCCTAATTCTCTAAAGTTATGTAAGCCTAAAGATTGAACTGTTGGGTCCTAATGACTAGAATAATCAATACAATATCACTTGAAGTCAAGAAAAGAGATTCCTTCTTGCATTTATAACCACTTGATCAAACTGTAGCCATTTTTTTTTTTTTTTGAGACAGGGTCTCACTTTGTAGTTCAGGCTGGCCCTGAACTCACTGTGTAGCCTAGGCAAGCCTCAAACTCACAGCAGTTCTGTCTCTGCTTCCTGAGTGCTGGGATTATAGATGTGAGCCAACACGTCCAGCACTGTGATATATGTATGGTACCAGGGATTGAACTCATGACCTTGCACTTGCCAGGCAGACACCAGGACCACTGAGCTAAATCCCCGGCCCCTTGACCAGTATTTAATATTTATTAAATACTGTGTACTTGGCTTTATTCATTTGTGGCATCTGTGTGCTAAAATGAATCTTGATGCTAAGACACTACTTTTGAAAACATATATTGTAATTGCAGAATTTCCAGATTGCCATCAGTTTTTGTCTATACCTAAAGAAAAGTATATTTGGTATTTTAACAGAGGGATCGTGACCTAGAGCTAGCTGCTCGAATTGGACAAGCTCTGTTAAAGCGGAATCATGTTTTATCTGAGCAGAATGAAGCCTTGGAGGAGCAACTGGGGCAAGCCTTTGATCAAGTAAGCCTTGGATGTGGTAATTCTACCATGAGATGATTAAGTCTTGTGCAGCAAAGAAATGTATTTTCCACAGGTGTCCCTGAAATAACAGTAGATCAGGAACACTGGTAACTATTGAATTGTTGACAGCCACTGAGCTAAATGATAGAGCAAAATGTTATGCAGAAGAGTACTTGGGTACTCTGCTTTCATCAGTAAAGACTTTTAGGCTCATAGTGCCTATGTTACATCCCTACACCTTTGTGTATATACTTTGTTGGTGTTCTGATTTTAAATTTATTTTTTCAAATATAAATACCCAATAAAAATAAAGGAAAAAAAAACTAAAAAGAAAAATAAACAACCAAATGTAGGTATTTTTACTCAGAAAATAAGACGAAAGATAGGAAAAAAGAAATTTTTGAAAATCATTTATTCCATATCAATAAACACTGGTAGTAAAATTATTAACTTGAATGGTTAAATTTCAAACTTTCTGACTTGTAATTTTTATCTGGTTTCAGTTATATTGTATGAATACATTATAGTTGGTAGTATTTAGACTTTTATGTTGACAATATCTTTCCCTAGAGCTAAAATCAATACTCCTAGGAAGATATGCACAATTATGTATACCTTAAAGATGTAATCCTTGAGGAAGAGAATTTAAAGTAGATGTTTATTCTGATACTTTGAAAGTATTTCACTTTTGTTTGGTTTTTGATTATAATTGTGTCATTATGATCTTCAGTACAAATTTCCTCTTGTTTTGCTGTTAATTATAGATTATGAATTCTATACTGTAGAAAAAGTTGTATTTTTTGACTGATCTAAAACTGAAGCTTAGAAAGTACCTGAGATCTGTTTTGTTTTAGCGCTTGTTTCTAGATTCATTCAAATCTGACAGCTGACTTTGTGATATTTTTTTTCATGGTGAGAAACTACTCTATAAATTAGAAGCTATATTGTATGTAACTGATGCAAAATAAAGAACATTTTCATCATACTCTTCTTATGTGCAGGTTAATCAGCTACAGCATGAACTGTCCAAGAAAGATGAATTGCTTCGAATCGTCTCCATTGCTTCTGAAGAGAGTGAAACTGATTCCAGCTGTTCTACACCTCTTCGGTTCAATGAGTCCTTTAGCTTATCTCAGGGTTTACTGCAGTTGGATATGCTGCAAGAAAAGCTCAAGGAATTGGAAGAAGAGAATATGGCCCTTAGATCCAAAGTACATACTGTTCATTCTTATTTTCTATTACTTCAAAAGCTATAAAACTCTGGTCCAGGTAGTATTGACATGAAATATAGCAACATTCCATTTAGGAGTAGCAAACAAGGATCTTTGTACCATCCACTGTCGCCCTGATCCCACTGAAAGGTGGATAATAGCAAGTTGTTAGATAAGATAAAAATAAGGATAGCAGCGGCAGAAGATATACATCTTGTGAAGTGTACACAAATAACTAATTAACTAGGAGATGAGCTCTGTTGGAAAATTACAAGGTTCTGTGAATTTGAATAACAGGGTAAGTCAAGTAAGTTCTGTTTAAGCAAGGGACACTTGGACAGAAGCTACAGACTCATATGACAGATATGCAACTTAGAGGGCCTGAATGAGCATGCAAAAGATCTGAGTGGACTGAGGGAGATACCTACCACATCCATTTCCATACTTTTATGTGTAGTAGATAAAGCTTGACAAAGGATTGAGTTCTTTTTCTTCTTTTATAAATGATACACTAATCTTCAAATAGCAAAGTTTTTTGTAGTTACTACTGTGAAGCTGTTAGAAGGTAGTTTCACATACTGAATTTTTTTCTTGAAGGCTTGTCATATCAAGACAGAAACTTTTACCTATGAAGAGAAGGAACAACAGCTTGTCAGTGACTGTGTTAAAGAACTCCGTAAGTAATAACTACTATGTCAAAGCCTTCAGGTGATTCTTTGATAGGATATCTCCAACTCAAATTAGATCAGTGACTTCAATAGAAGCATCTCAAGAAGCAGTTTAAAATGCTTACTGTCTTACTCTGGCTTGTTCTGCAATAACAAAGTATTAGAGGCTTATAAGTATTGATTATTGTGAATTATTTGGTTCAGAATTTTGGTAGCTGGAGGGCTCCCACAACATGCACCTGTGTGCTTGCATGTCTGCATTTGTGAGACTGTGTGTGACACAGACACTTCCCATAAAGCCACCTCCCCACCACACTGGGCCATGCATTCTTCCCTCAGGGCTCTGAGAAGCAAGCCACACCCAAATACAGCAGTCACTGAACATCTCAGACTATTACACTGGGCCCATACTTCCAATAAAATATCATACCTATTTTAAGAAATGTATTTAATTGCCATCATTATTAAGTAAAGATGTGTATTTCTATAAATAAATTATAACATGTCAGACAGGAAGGACAGCTCACATTTTGTTGCTGAGGGTGTCGTGCCATAGAGAATAGGACTTGCCAAAATCAGAAAACCAACTTTTTATGCTGGCTTGAAAGACAGCATAAAACCCTACATTCAGTGAGTATTTACGAAGTGCCAGTGATGTGTCTTTAAAGGACTATATTTTGATTAGAGGCATGTTTAACTAAAGTAATTTTTTTCTGGGCATGGTGGTGCATGGCACTCAGAAAACTGAGAGAAGAGGACTGCATGATTTCATCACCGGCCTGGGCTGCATAGGGAAAGCCTATTTTTAAAAATAATAATAATAATAATGGATATTTTTTAATTGTTAAATTTTTAAAATTGATTTTATTGGTACATTTTATATATACATTCTATCACATTCAACATTGAGGGTTTGTACCAGTACATGACATTTCTTGATTCTTATTTTTTCCCATTCCACTGCCCTCTCTACCACCCCCACCTCCTATATACATAAGTTTTATTTCCTTTTTTTAACCATCACATTTTTTTCTTTCCCTTCTTTACTATCCCTTCCCCACCCTTTTCCTTTTGAATATTTTCTTTCTGCTTCACAATACCTATCATACATTTCAGAACTTATTTACACTTTCGGTTTCTCATAGCAGAGAAATGATACGGTATTTCCACACCTGTGTCCTATTTATTTCACTTATGAGTTTGTCCTAAAGGTACATGCATTTGAGTATAAATGACTCAAATTTATCATTCTTTATGGCAGAGTAATACTCCATTTGATTTTTTAAAAACCACATCGTTTTCTTTTACAGAATGAAGTATTACTCTGCCATAAAAATGATAAGATTGAGTCATTTATACTCAAATGAATGTACCTTCAGGATATCCTTATAAGTGAAATAAATAGATCACAGATGTGTAAATATCATATCTTTTCTCTAGTATGAGAATATGAAGATGTAAATATGTTCTAGAATGTATGGTAGATATTGTGATATAGAAAATATTCAGAGGGAAATGGAGTGGAGAGGATAATAATGAGGGGAAAAATAATGAGATGATAGTAAAAAAGGAAACAAAGCTTATGTATATGGGGGCTGGAGTGGTAGGGTGGATAAGGGAATGGGAAAAAATGAGAATTAAGTTGTGTCATATACTGGTACAAATTCCCATTGTTGAGTGCAATCAGGATGTGTGTATATAATGCACCAATAAAGATTTTAATTAAAACAGCACACACATCTTTATCCAGTCTCTTGTTGATGGGCATTTGGGCTGTTTCTAAGAGTTAGCTATCATGAACTGAGCTGTTATAAATACAGGTGCACATATGTTGCTGTGATAAAATTCTTTTAATTCTGTAGTGTATATACACCAAGCAGGTAAATAGCAGGGTCAAATGGAGCCTCTAATCCTAGTTGTTTTTTTTTTTAATTTGAGTCTATTGGTACATTATATATACACATCATGATCACACTCAATATTGAGAATTGGTACGAGTATATGACATGACTTAATTCTCATTTTTTCCCATTCCCTTTACCCAACCTACAACTCTGCCCCCTATATACATAAGCTGTTTCCTTTTTTTTACCATCACATTTATTTCCCTTCATTACTTCCCCTACACCCCATTTCCCTTTGAATATGTTCTGTTTCACAATGTCATATATTCTAGAACTCATTTACATATTCAGTTTCTCATACTGGAGAAAAGATACGATATTTACACATTTGTGACCTATTTATTTCATCTAATCCTAGTTTTTCTGAGGGATCTCCATACTGATCACTACAGTGTTTGCACCAGTATACATCCCCACCAGTAGTGGAGAAGAGTTCCTTTGTCCCCACACCCTTACCAGCATTTTTTTTGTTTTTGTTTTTGTTTTTGGAAGTTTTTTGCAGACAGGGTCTCACTTTTGAGGTTCAGGCTGGCCCTGAACTCACTATGTAGTTCAGGCAAGCCATGAACTCACAGCAGTCCTCCTGTGTCTACTTCCTGAGTGCTGGGATTACAAACGTGAGTCTCCATGCCCAGAATTGTGGTTTGTGGTTATCGGGGATCAAACTTGGGACCTTGTGCTTGCAAGGTAGGTGCCAGAACCAATGTGCTAAATCCCTGGCCCCTGGTTAATTTCTTAATAGCCACCATTCTTTGTGGAATGAGATGGAATTTCAGTGTTTTTATCTGCATCTCTCGAATGACCAGTAATGTTGAACACCCCTTCATGTTTCTTAATTGCCTTTACTACATCTGAAAAATGTCTATTCATTTTTGATATCCATTTTCTAATTAGATCTTTAAATTTGGGGAACATTGATTTTCTTTTTTTTTTTTGAGTTCTTTATATATTCTAGCATATATTGTCTTAGAACCAGCTGGTAAAAAATTTTTCTCATATTGTCAGTTGTCTTTTCACTCTACTGGTGATTTCTCTTGCTGTGTAGAAGCTTTCTAATAAGATGAGATCCCAGTTGTTGATTCCTTCCACTAGTTCTTGTTCTGCAGACTTTTTTTCATAAAGTCTTTTCCTATGCCAGTGTCTCCAAGAGTTCCACCTAACTTGTTTTCCAGCAGGCTTAGTGTTTCTGTTTTAATACTTAGTTCTCTAATCCACTTTGTAATGTATATTTTTTTAAATCATGGAAAAACACTAATTTTACTAAAATAGATTTAGTTTCTCTGTAAATGTAGTCTTGTTCTTATTTTGTCTTTTGAAACAGGATCTCTTTAATGTAGTCCAAGCTGGTTTTGAACTCATTTTGTAGACTCATTTGTAGCCTAGGCTGGCCTTGAACTCATAATGATCATCTTGCCTATGCCTCTCAAGTGTGGGAGTTATAACTATGCATCACTAAGCCTGGCAATAAATAATCTTTTTATTGAAAGAGATATATGATCATGTTATGTCAGTTTAACTTGGCTGTGAGTGTCAAATAAGATATCTTAGAGTAAGACTTAGAAAAGCAGAAGGGATATGATTGAATCTTATCTTTCATTACTGTTACCCAGTACTTTAAAAAACAAAGAATAATTTTCCCAGAAACTAAAATCCAAGACTCCTGCTTCCTTATTGCCGTCCTTGAATCTAAGAAGCTTCTGTCAGTTAAGAAAGTTCTAAATGTCATATTTCATATGCATGTAAGAAGGCAAAGCCATAAGAATTACTCTTGAGCCCCGTTCAATTCATTGAGTATCTCGGAGATTCTGTGCTATCGAAGCAACCCAGTGGCTTCATCACGTGCTGGTTCATTCTGGAAATGTCCCATTCTTAGATTTGATATGATGAATTTTCACTGCTTGTGGGATTTTATTTATGTCCTAGAGATTTCTCAAAGATACGGGTAAAATTAGCTCTTCGTACTTGGAAGAATAAATAATTCACTTTGCTCTCCTTTCATGCTTTTTGTGTTTTGTGAAGAGAAGGATTGGAACAAATATCTTTTCCATAAAGAAAATTTCATGAAACCTTTAGCCCTCTTGCCTTTACATGTTATCTCTCCTACTCAGTTCCCAGCATCAGCCTACCTCAGAAAAGTCTTTATTTTTCTAATTTATGTTGAATAATGATAGTCCAGCGCTTGTTGTTAATCCGAATTTGGCCTGTAGGCTGTCATCTGTCAACACCTGACTTATCTTTATATTAATTTAAATTTTTTTTTTTTTCTTGCAAGGTGAAACAAATGCTCAGATGTCCAGAATGACCGAAGAATTGTCAGGGAAGAGTGATGAACTTATTCGCTACCAAGAAGAGATCTCTTCTCTATTATCTCAGATTGTAGAACTTCAGCACAAACTTAAAGAAGTAAGGTCATTCATTGATTCATCTGACATTTGTTAAGTACTGATCTAATACTGTGTGCTTAGTCCATTCCCTTTTTAAATGTGTTAGTCTGATTACTTCTATAGTCTTGTTTACTAAAATGTCATGAATAACTATTTTCAAGTTACTGCTTCTATGAATGTAGTTAGATTTTCCTTGGAAAGTTCTGGTATAAATTTCTGACGCAAGCTTATTGTCTTCTGAACACTTTGTGGATTTTGTGTTCTTCCCATTTTGTTGCACTTATAATTTTTGAAGATAAGTCCTTAAAACTGGGCCCAAGAAAGAAACTTAAAAGGAAGAGAGTAGCTACATTTTATATGGGAAGGAAAGCCTCACATATCTCCTCTCATATGTTGTTAGCATGTTATTGAAAAGGAAGAGTTAAGACTTCACTTGCAAGCTTCCAAAGATGCCCAGCGTCAGCTGACAATGGA